>JABCKG010000001.1:0-100620 GCA_018851835.1 Hypsizygus ulmarius | reverse complement strand
CCAAAGAGCAGGATGGCAGACCCTGCCCTTTTGCCAAACCGCAAAACGCTTGAAGAGTGTAAGCGTTGGGGATTGGGAAGGAAGAAGCGTAGTCGGCGTGTTTTTACACCAGGTATTGGTAGAGATTTTGGTATGAACCATGGTGGTAGATTGCGGAGGCCGAGTTTCTCCTGGACAGCAAACGACGAGTTGGCAAAGCTGGGTAGACTGTTGCGCCGCCGGCCGCCAGCATGTGGAAGATAGACAGAAGTGGTCATTAGGTGACCTTGTATAGGTACCGAGTCAGACCTCAAATTTCAAAATGGATAACATTCCAATTCTATATATTTCGTGGGAAGTACTGGTCCATCATCATCGAAATCGGTAACATACGATCTAGCGAAATCGGTCGTCTAACTGATACTTTTACACACTGAACACGGGCCAAAAGAATGCTGGAGGTACATGGCGAAGACGCGAACAGTTTCGTTTCCCCCCCTCCTCTCAAGGTGCACCTAGGGACTGCAACTCCAAGTCAGCACGGTCAGTGGGGACAGTGAGGATGCGCATGGTGTTGGTATGACCAAGACCACCCTTCCAGCCCTGGACTGCAACGATGGTGGAGCCTGGAGAGATAATGTTCAGTGCCAAAGCATTGGAAAGGCCGTATCGAATGCGATTGTCAACCTAGTGATCGCACAATATTCAATCCCTGAGGTAATGACTATGTAATGCTCGACTTACATCGGTTTGCCATTGATGGCCTGAAATACCTCTGGGCTCGGGGAAGAAGAAAGGATAGCATCCTCGGTGCAAGTGGATTTGACGCGCAGTTTGTTCATTCCGAGTTACTGTCGAGCACAAGCAATGCATGAGAAAGGTAGTGAATCGGTGTCCAGACTGACTAACCTGTAATAATGGGAACTCTGGGACGATATTTCGAGACGAGGCGGGCAGTGTTCCCGCTGGTAGACAAGACCAAAATGGCACTGGCACTTTGCTCAGATGCAGCTGCCACAGCCGCGATGGCGACGGTTTCGACAGTTTCCGTGGGGCGGACCTGAATGGCTCTGAGCTCGTCATACAGGGGCGGGTAGCAAATGGCAGACTCTGCAAGCAAGCAGGTCTCGGCCATCATAAGGACTGGTATAGCCACTTGCTTCAGCAAAATCCAGACATATCAAATTATGAGCCGTACCAGATTGGATGGGGTATGATCCCTTGGCAGTCTCGCCGGACAACATGACGCAGTCAGATCCATCCAAAACAGCATTTGCAACATCGCTAACTTCAGCACGAGTTGGACGGGGGTTGTACTACAAAGAAGAGTCAATGATGTCCGACATTGATAAAGCTAGCTGCTTTACCGTCATCGACTAATGAATCACAAGTCATCAGTGTGCGTTTTGAATTTAGTATTATAGAACATGTACTTACCTCCAGCATCTGCGTCGCAACAATGACCGGCTTTCCGACGATGTTGCATTTGGCAATCATCATCTTTTGCGCCAAAAACACCTGCGACGCGGGAATCTCGATCCCCAAGTCTCCGCGAGCGACCATGACACCATCTGTCTCCTTCAGGATCTCATCGAAGTTGGTGACACCCTGCTCGTTCTCAATCTTGACGATAATCTTGATGTTGGCACCATCGGGGCCGAGAACTGTACGGATATCCCTGACATCTTGGCCACGACGAATGAAGGAGGCGAAGATCATGTCAACCCCATTCTGGACACCGAATTGCAGGTCCTTCTTGTCCTTCTCGGAGAGGGCAGGCAAGTCGACCGCGGTTTTGGGAAGATTGACGCCTTTGCGAGACGAAATAGAACCGCTGTTCAACGTGCGAACATGGACGTTGGTGCCATCAATCGAGAGCACAAGGAGAGATAGGATACCTATATTCAGATAATGAGCATTCTGGTTCTGATATTGAAACTTGCTACTTACCGTCATCGACGTAGATAAGTTTACCAGGCGCAGTGACCTTGGGCAAGTTTAGCTATGACGACATGAGTAAAGCGTGCCAAAAATTCGGTACAAAAAGGAATGAGCGTACGTAGTCCACCCACATCATCTTGTCATCGCAGCTTTCACTATACTTTGGGTCGGTGGTAATAATGAACTCATGACCGGCAGCGACTTTGTACTAGTGTGAAAGAAAGGGTTTCAGAATCATTAGCACTGAAACAATGCTTTCAAGGGGCTTACATCAACGCCGTCCCGTGTCAAGCCTGTACGGATTTCGGGACCTTTCTAGAGCAAGCATATCTAGTAAGCAGCGTGAAAGGGAAGCATGAAAAGATCACGGACAGTATCCAGAGCAATGGCGACCGGGCGACCATTCGGGTCAGCTGTAGAGCGAATTACTACTGAGAGCGAGGTATTTTCAAAGCGGAGGGGCCATACCTTCGAGCATTTCCCTCGTGTTGTCAATGACACTTTGATGATATTCATAAGACCCATGAGAAAAATTCATGCGGACTGGAAGGCAGTTGGAAATGCATTTCACATTACAGCGCAGCGTATATGCTAACCGATGTTGACACCTGCACGTCGAAGCTCGGCAAGCTTCTCGACAGTGTTGACCTTGGGCCCTGAAGAAAGAGATCTCGTCAGAGGCGTGGCTGCAGCATGACAAACAAATTGTGAGACCAATGGTCGCAATAATGGAAGTCTGCCAACCGTGGTCAGCTAAAAAAACCATACGCAAATCGGAGATAACTTGCCTTGCGCAGGTACTTGGACTGCTCCGTGGGCACAGGTATATTGTCAGTGCTCAGACTTGCGGTCCATTCGATCTGGGAGCGGATGCCATCAGAGTAGGGAAACATCGCAACGACAAGGTGTTGCGGTGGAGGAACAGGAAAGAAAGCAGATTTTTATACTGCGGAGCTAGCTTATCGATGGGATAAGTGAAGAAGAAAGAACGTTGGTTGATGCTTTGAGGGCTGCCAGCGGCTCAGGCCCCAAAGCATTTTATTCACTTGATCACGTTCGTGACGTTACGTCAATCATGATCAGCTACAAACTAGATATTCGTTCAAAACATGTCGACAACATTCATAGTACTATACACAAGATAAAAACTCTTCCTACATAACCCTTAGAGTCCATCCATGCAGCCCACCATCCGCCGCAGCTGCTGCCTGTGCCGCCGCAAGCCAACCAGTATCAATATTTCCCCCACCAGGAACACCTCCCTGCATGTTCGCTAAGTCTATGGCTTGGAACACGTTCTCGCAGGCAATGGTGCGGCCAGAGTGATATCCGACCCCGTCAGAAGCACGAATAAACAACAACGGCAGGCTTCGCCCAGCAATCGATAATGGCGGCTGTCCAGGTCCGCCTCGAGGATCGTGGGGCTGGGAGCCATCTGCTTGCCTGGGCGACTGATGGTTACTTCCAGTCCCATCAGCCGCCGGCGGCGGTAGGGCATCCTGATCCAGGGCTTTTATGACATCGACCAAGGGCGGCATCTCCACCACGACTATGGTGTGCAATGGGCCCGATGTCATATATCTTGGCGCCCCAATTGCAGCAGAAGGCGATCCTGCGGGATCAGAAGGACCTCCTTCTACGCCTTGTGGCCCACCAGGTATGGCCTGAACGAAAGGGTTTATATTTACATTCGTCAAAGGACCTGCAGGTGTTGTTTGGTAGATTCGATGACGAAGCGGTCCGAGGTTTCCCAGATAAACATCCAAGGGAGTCTGTGCCCTGGTTTTCGGATCTTCATAAAAGAAGTTGGATACCGTGAGCTCGACCGTGTTATTGGCAGGGCGATAGACCGGGGCAGTGAAGAGTGTTGGGAACGGTGTGATCGGCATTTCCGGAATGTTGTTATTTTGACCAAAGGCATCAAAGAACGTATATTGAAACTTAGCTGAGGGACTGATAAGATAAGAAACGCAAGGTGAGCTGAAGCAACACTCACATATCCCGACAATTGTCCAGCACAAATAATCATCAACTTCATCCGAGATAATGTGGACTCCATCTTTCACCTCATCGCGTACACGCGGGGACTGGAAAAGGAGTGGGTGGGTACCAGCCTGAGAGGACATTCCTGGCGCAGGAGGAGCGACCACGCCAGGCGCGCCGGGCAAGGGTCCCGCGGCAGACAGGTAATGTCGAGATCCATCAGGATTCACACGTTGAAGGGCAATCTTTTGCATCTGACTGACTGGTCCACCATCATCCGCAGAAACTCTGCCTTTGTCAACCTTGCGAATGATCAGCGGTGACGTCGATATTCCCGAGTGCGTATCTGAGAGGACAATTTCGCAACCATAGGTAACAGGCTGAGGGCCTCCTGAGAAAATATGAGCGAGTGTGCGAGTTAGTATGGGGGCGTTTCTCATCACATGACACGTACCAACAGGGGGCGTTTCGGTTGGGCGACTCACGACATTAACATTGAATGCAGACCACGCGATATTGCTAGCACAAAGCTGGGCATGATCAATCGTCATGTATTTGGTGCGGACGGTCTGAGAATTGATGCGATTGAAAAGAGAAACAGGCCCGCCAGCAAGGATACAAGAGGAAATGTTACGTGTTTTGGCGGTCTTTTTGGAGGGTTTAGATATAATTGTGACGGGGGCAGAATCAAAAGAAGCCCACACGCGACCAGTCGGGGGCTCAGCGCCCTCGGGTGTCAACGAAGGCGGAGGCGGTTCCGCGATGTCAAGGGAGAGTTGAAAACTTTTAGCCTTCGCGGTTCCGGTAACGTGCAAAAACTTGAAACTGGCGGTCATGTTATTGTCGAGCGACGCCTTCTGCTCGAACGAACGCTCGCCATTCTCAGACACGACAGCCATGGATAGCTGTTGAGAGCGCAGATGCCAAGGGGGACCCTCAATGTGGACAACTGGGGGTGGACACAGAAAGCGTTTCTCAGTCCCATATGACTTTTGCGCGACGGCGGCGTGGAGACAGATAACAGTTGTCATGGGCATGACGCGGTTTGGGTCTTGAGATACGTGGTCGCTGACGATACGTCTAATCTTGGTATGTGGATCCTCTGAACCAGCCTCGTCGAGTTTCCGCTTTCCAGGGGGTGGCTGTGGTAAGGGTTTCAGTACAGACGCGACACTACAAGCACGGTGTTCTGACCTGTGCAGAATCACTCTCATGTGGTTGTGTACTAGATGAAGCAGTGGGCCACGGGGCATTTGGAAGAGCCTCCTTCTGCGTTGCTGTCAGAATGGACTGGATAGACACATTTGGGTCAGATGCAGATATGAGTGATTTAGGTGGCGTTGGGGTGCGCTGGGTATTCAATTTGGGAGACGGGTGACTATTGTTGACCTATAGCGCGTTGAATTACACGAACACAAAATGTAAATGAGGGCGTTTACAAGTAAATTTACACTGGATTGGGCTGGGGTCGACGCCGGGGACGGCGAGGGGTGGTTCGAGGGGAGCCCTTGGGCGGCGTCGCCCTGGGCCATGTGGAGGTGGTGGTCGAGAAAGAAAGGATCCTGGGAGACAGGCATGGCGTGAGAGCACCGGCGGGAAAGTCTCACGAGAAACAGAGCAAGTGGGTGGTGGGAAAAAAACAACTTCAATCGTGGGAGCCTCTGCCTTTTTGACCCCCGGACATTCCCGGCGAGAAGTCCCAAATGGGGAAGTACTCGTCGATGGCCGAGTCCATCGGTGTCTTCCCCCAGGCCGCGTTGCCGCCGGCCAGAAACAGTGTCCCAAACGCCGACCCCGCTCTCGTCCCCGCCGACCCCGCTGCACGCCGCCCACGCAGCGCAAGACACAACGAATCCTCATCCACTGCCTCCCCGTCGTTCGAGTACGGCGACAACAGCACGTCCTCGCCATCCTCATGCTCAGATTCACTCGCGTCCTCTGTCCACCTGACATCAGTCCCATGTTCTTCTCGTATCATGTTGGCTTACATACCCAGTGACAGCACCCCCATTTTGTCTTCGAATTTAATCGCATCTCGTGTCAGCTTCTCTGACTCTCCATTCAGCCCACAAAGCACAGTCGTCCCGTCCTTCTCTCCTGTGTTCCACTCCCCATCTTCTTCTTTCGTTTCATCTCGTAGCCATGCCCACTTCTCCTCTCCAAGTGAGCTGGGGAAAAACCCTGCCAAGCTGAACGGGTCTTCCGCCACATATGGCTCGTGCTTAACAGGCACGATCTTTGCTGCCTCTCGAACTGTGTGAAACGACGACGACCGAGGCACGCTTGGAGGTCCAGGCAGCAGTGCAGGCACTGCGTCTGGTGCAGACTTTGAACGTTGCAAGGACATGATGAGTGCAATATACAAGAGTCCACAGCTGCTCAACAGCCATTTATGATTTGAGATTTCTAGACCCGAACCCCATGATGTCAGCAGAAGCCCAAACAATGTTTCGCTGCTCATATGCATCCTCATAATAGACATTAGAATGAATGTTCGTTATCTAGTATATGCAAGTGTCCATGATCAATATCAATGCATTGTCTCCAAAAGTATGTCGCAAGATGTTTGTCCGAGTCTGTAATGTGCAAAAAACGTCCAATGTGTGAACCGTAACCAGCCAATCAGATTCCAACAAATATTCAGCTCAAATGCTCAACGCTCTTGTGGCGACTTGAATGGCCTTTGCCACCGTCGGGAAAGGGAACACCCTTGGGCGAATGTGCTGTACGCGGCTCGCGCCTCGAACTCGATCCAGTTGTAGTCGTAGTATCGGGCTTAACCCCCGCTTCCAAATCATGCTGATATCGCTTCCAGTCTTCCACCTTCAACGTCGACTTTCGCTTCGACGACGATCCCGTTGCTGCAAGCCGATCGTGGCTTAATGAGCGTGAATGTCGCCGATCATGCGCGTCTGTAGGAGAGAGCGTCTTTCGAGGATGCCGCTCTCCGCTGTCCTCTGACCGTTTTCGCTTTTCCAATTGAGCAACCTTCTCCGCCTGCCTGCGAGTAACGGCTTCCTTTTCAAGCGCCTTGTTTCTCTCCCACCGCTGCCGGGCCTCTCTGAGCTCTGCCTGTTCCTTTTCGGCCTGTGTAAGAGGAGCCTGCATATCACGCATTTTCTCCCGGTGCCTCTCGTTCAGCTCTTCGAATGTCCGTGTGCGGCTAGGACCCGGACGCTGGGGAGTGGGTGAAACAATCACCGGCACCCTTTTGTGAGGGTGCAGGGTGACGGGGATATTACCGGGGGAGTTACTTCGCTTGTGACGGGCCACCTCGGCAAGTGGTATATCCTCCGACGACTCCGTGTTCTGGCCCCCATAACTAAGAGCACTCTCTCGTTTTTTACGTCTATTCAAAGCCTCCGTGACAGCGGGTGGAATTTGCATCCTAGGTGCAGCCATGGGGGTCGTGGCAATCGGTGGGGTGACGCCAGCAGGAGGTTGTAGGAGCTTCCGATCGTGGACGTAGTTATCCCAATCTTCATCACGGACAGGAACGCTCGTTGGTCGACTGATCGAATCGCCAAGACCGGAACCATAAGCCATGGACGACATTTCCATGGAACGCGCTCTCGTACGGGGATCTGTTTCGCGAGGAGGCCGAAGATGAGAGGGGATAGGAAGTAGGGCGCCGTTAGCATCCATGCTCATGGTATGCCGAGATGTCATGGAGGGATGGCGCGAGGGATTTGACGAGGATGGAGCAGGCGTCTCTGACTTGAGAGCGTCGATAGATCGTCGAATGTTCTGAATCTCCAAGACAAGCTCCTCCTTACGCTTTATTTCTTCCAATTCACTGGGAGATAGGTCCTTCCTTCTGAGTTCCTCTACAAGATCTTTCGATCGCATGTCGTCTTCGGCAATGAAGTTGGCGGGAACATCCTCTTGTATACCAAACCCAAGATCAAGAGCCGGAAGAGCGCCAGGACCCTGTAAACTTCTCGCTGCTCGCCTAAGCTCGTCTTCTGGGGTGGGGGCCGCTTTGAAATCAGAAATGTTTGAATGGCGGCGTGGACGGCCATCGTGGACCAAAGTAAAAGTGGAAGAGGGATGTTCAGCAGAGGTCGGAGAAGATGAACCGTCTTGATCTTTCATCAACGGGTTTAAACTGGACAGGCCACTCTCCTTTCGCCCATGCGACGTGAAGGATGGATGCTCTTTCTCCCACATTTCCCGCTCACGGATGACATCAACATACCTCTGGGCAGCGTGGTCCTCTGCCTCCTCATCGCGCTTCTTCTGCTCTTCGGAAATCTCCTGCAATTTTCTTTGAAGCACCGAAAGAATGCGAAGCTGAACGGCTGCTCCCATGAGAGCCACAGCTCCAATCAAGCCGAGCTCGATCTGCATCGTCTGTGAGACGGGAAACTCGATGCCATTGGAGCTGAATTTGGGAAAGAGAGATCGAAACCCGAGGTTCCATACATAGAACTGGAAAGGTTTCTATTTGTACCAAAAAAGAGGTATAATTTGATAACGACGAACCTCTTTGAGTCCAGCTGTGGTGAAGCAATCCACACCAAGCATGAACGCGGACGAACCAACAAATGCCGTGGAGATCAGTAGTATGTGATAATGTATCTTTATAAATAGTCAAAGTGTCAGCGGAAGGAGCGTGTGACGTGAACTACACATACCTTGGGAAATGTACATAATATAAATCCGGTGGCAGCACAACCTTTATAACGAGACATGAATATCATTCATTTGAGTAATGAAAACCATGCATGCTTGGACACATACCAATGTACAGGATCCATCTGATTCCGATGGGTTTAATTACGCCGCCATTATGGAAGCATTGAATCCAGAGACCAAAGGCAAAGCCACCCCAGGCGCCAATGCCATACCTTGCTCCTTTCCAGAAGAAGATAGCAACGGCTCCACCGGCGATACCAGCGATCGCAGAAGCCAGTACAAACATGCCGCGCAAGGTTTTGCTTGGTGGGTTGACCGCCTCGAGAATACCAAATTTGAGAATGAGAACGAAGCATACCAGTGACAGGGTATAAAATCCGATGAGGAAAAAAGAAGTCCTGTGATAGTGTGATTGAAAACATGTAATACGGAGAATTAAGGAAACGAAGTACCATCTGTTCTTGTGGCCCCAAAAAGCCGAAGGAAGACCTGTTATAATGAGGATCGCACCAAGAACGCCAAAGGCGGGATCAAGTTTAGTTTCCTGGGGCAAAGTGTTAGACCAGGAAGCTGAGGCGCTAGAGACGGGACATACGAGGACGATGGGTTCGGGTGTGGGTGTTGGTGTCGCCGACTCTGACGAGGATGACGCCGTGGAAGACGAGGTAGGAGTGATGGTGTAGGTAACATTGAAGACAGTAGGGACGGCTGTCACTATGGCTGTATTCTGGTTATCTCTACGTGTGGTGATGGTGCGAGTGGCCGTAGAGGTGGTCAACGACAGTGACAAGGAAGGAGAGGGAGAGGGAGATGGCGCGTTGGAGCTTGTGGACTGGCCTGTGACAAAAGCAAGCAGCGAGACAGCGCCTACGAGAAGAGAGAGAAGACGCATGGAGCGGGGTGGGATGACCGCAGGATCGAGGCGAGGCGCAGTAGGCAGTAAAATAAGTCAGAGACTGGTGTCTGGTGGTTGTGTACGGCGTCACCAGTGTTCACAACGACCAGCGAGCAAGCACCGCCAAGGTAGAACAGTGCAGAAGGGCAGAGGCCAGGAAATGGTACATGTCATACAATGCCGGGTAGTAAGAAGCGCATCTATTAATAATTTCCGATCACAGGTTTCATCCATTTTGGGTCCGCTCTAGTCCTCTCACATCTCCAATCGTCTCAGTCAAAATGCTCAAATTGCACTGGTCTCTCCTGGATCGTGTTCAATATTCTAAGCATCTTTGAGCCCTCCGTCACCAATCGCCGACCCTCGCCTTTATACTCCTCGACGTCCTCGACATCCTTCTGCTTCTCAACCACGGTGATCACCTTACCCCCGCGGCCGAACCGTCCGACCCGCCCTGCAATGTGCACGTACGCGTCCACTGTCCGTCCATTAACCTTTGGTCCCTCAGGAATACCCAAGATGAATACGTGACTCAGTTCTGGCAAGTCCAATCCCCGCGTTGTAGCGAGCGTCGCGACCAGTAATGTCGGGTTGTCCTGTCCCGTCGCGCCTCCCCGGAGGAGATGCGCTCGCCCTTTCTCGTTGGCCAAGAGATCAAGCTCTTGCGCGTTGACACCCATTTCTCGTAGCTCAAACACCGCACGTCGAACGGGTGAATTGCCAGCGAGTACAAGTAACGCCACCGAAGGTACGTCCAGCGCGAAGGCTGTTGCGACCGCTTCCAACATGTTGGGATTAAAAGGAGTTGGTGTATCTGCATACTCTGAAGGAACAAGTCAGTGAACCGCTGTTTATCAATATGACAGGATTTTTACTTTTAGCCAATTCCGGATCGTTTTCTGCAGGCTCCGCATTTGCCGAAGGTGCAAAAAGTGTCTCTGCGCTGATCGGCTGGAGGTCCCCATTCTCGAGGGTACTCGGCAACGGTACCGCTCCTTCGATGTTTCGTATCTGGTCATCTGAAACCAACAAAACGGAGTGCAAAACACCATTCCCTCCAAGACCATCATGTGGATATTGCTCTGCTGTCCGTTTCGTGTCAGGCAATTTTTTGCTTCCCTTGACCTTCACCAGATAATCCTTGTTGAGCCAGCCGCTTTCGTCAAACAAGTAATTGTTGAGGTGACTTCGCAGGGTCGCGCTTGACAAGATCAATTGCGGCGAGGTTGAGAACGGTTGCGAGCCCGACATCCCCGTGCGGCGTAGATGCTGTGTTACACCAGGTTCGTCCTGACGACGGTCGTTCGTTTCTATCCGCTTGGCATATATGATGTCCAGCAACTGTCTCGTCACGCCGGGGTGCGCCAGTAGCTTCCTGCTCGCCTTGACAAAAGACTTGTGGAAAGACTTCTTTGGATCCTTTTTCGGCACCGTTTCGATAAGGTAGTCCACTTCGTCGACCACAACGCTTGACAGGTGGGGCAGTTGCAGCGCTTTAGGATCTTCCCTATAAATATCCAGTATTGCTTGCGGGGTGCCAATAAGTATGTGCGGAGGTGTCTCGTGAAGACTCCGCACTCCTTCTGTGAGATGCGTGACGCCGTCACGAACAAGGACCTGCGCCACTGATGATATTGATGGAGGAGGATGAACCGAAGAAGCCGCAGCCATTTTTTGGATCCAATGGTACAGTTGGTGGGCCAAATCGCGATGTGGAACAAGGACAAGAGATGTGATGTGTAATTTACCAGCCCTCTCCTTAGACTTGACGCGAGGTTTATTCAAAAGGGCCACCACTAATCCAAAAGACCTGCAAAAGAACATGCGGAGTGAGCATTGCGAATAGCTGATGGTTATTACTATGCCTCACTTTCCAGAACCAGTCTCGTCCTTCAGCAAAACATCTTTGCCGGTCAGAACAGCTGGTATGAACTTTGCCTGGGTTTCTGTCGGATGTTTTATGTTAGGAAATGCAGCGCGCAAAGCAGCGACAATTGGGGGATGAAGTCCTAATCCTTCAAATGTGGTAGGTTTCGTCTGTGGAGGCTTTAGTGGGACTACGTGTTCAGCCAGTCGTAGGGCCTCGGCGAAGGCTTCCGCGCTTCTGCTCATTGAACGAGCATATTTGAAGCTTGGGCATGGTGCACGGCATGCCCTCTGGCGACAAAAGCTCGTCAAAGTTAAAAGCAAAGATTTCATGAGTCACGTGGTTCACTAGTTTCATCTTGCGTCCCTCGGGAGTCGGGCCGTCGGCTCTTCGATCCTACAGTGGCAACCAAGGAGTCAACAACACGAAACGAGGCCCATGACCAAAGTAACGACTATAGCAAAAGATTATTTACATATACATGGTTGTATTAGAGTATATCGGCAGGTCTCCAATAGGAACTGACTCCTCCGCTTTAAGGCAAGAAAGACATGAAACCCATCTAGTCTTCAACACTCGTAATCGGTGTATAGCTCGGACGTATCGCTTTGCGCCTAAACAATTGGCTGAGCCAGCTGAAATCACCAGCATCGCTGCTAGACCGAGGACGAGGCCTGATCGATTGGTGATTGGTGGGGAGAGTTTGAGAGACGAGGGAAGCCCTCTCGGACTCATTGTCGAGCCGTTCATCAAGTTCGTCTTTCCCACAAGACATGTCAGTGATTAGCGGCAAGGTAAAGGATGTAGACAATTTACCTTCTCCGAACACAGCATCCATTTCTTCGAGAGGGACGCCTTTTGTTTCTGGGTACACTGTAGAAAGTGAGTAATATGGCCCAGGTGGGAAAGACAACGGTGTAGAGACATACAGAAGTAAACTAGCGACGAGGGTTAATGAGTACCGGCCGGAAGAAGCCGTAAAATCTCACGTACCTACGACGAAACTGCAAGCACAAAAGAATCCATGCATGGGATAGAGGCGCCATGCCATAGTCTCTTGAAGGAAAGGCGTCAGTTCTCCCACCACAAAATTGAAAAACCAATTCGTGGCAGTGGACAAAGATACACCCTTGGCACGGACAGCAAGAGGCATAATCTAGATATGCAGTCAGTACTGCAAATGAAGCGTTCCGGAGATAAGCTACCTCAGGAGGATATAGCCATGGCACCGGTCCCCAGCTAGGTTACGACCATCAGCGACGGAAAAATATCTCTGAACGGGTACGAACCTGTATCCAAAGGCAGCATTGAAAATAACGACACAGACGACCACGGCTTTGGGGGTGCGCGGAACATCGATGGCCATCCACCAACCCGTCGCCACTAATGCCGCGCTCATCTGGCTCAGGTGTCAGCCATGAAATCGTTATGAGGAAAGCAGTACGTACTATTACTGCTCCAGATAGTAGAATGGTCCGTCTTCCCCATCTGTCTACAAGATACCAGCTGCGTAGCGTAATTTCAGCCTTCAGATCCAGTAAGCAGCTGAGGACTCACGGGGGAAGTGTGCTCGCGACATAGATGAGAGAGTTGATACCAGTCATGAGGATTGCTTCTCTGCCTATCCAACCAGCCTCTTTATAAAATCATCAGTCGAGATATCGTGCGGGAAGGACAAATGTCGTACCTTCAAATACCCGGGCTATCACGAGAAAATCAGCAAACGGTGACGAGAAGAAGACAATTACCCACGAGCATAATACGAAATCACTGTAGCCCGAATCAAATTCAGACGTAATCATAAATACAAGAATATCGATCGTACCGTTAATTCCATTCTAGTACGAAGAACAATTAGAACCAGCTTGTTCATGAAAATCCGACTCTACACACCAGCTGCGCGAAAGCCTGCGATGACATCGCTAGCAAAACACGACGCTTGTACTTCATCCACATCACTGCGTATGTACGCTCTTCACCAGATGCACGCTGATATTTTCCATCATCAGAAGCTTTCGAGATGGATAACATGGTTATATCTCACCTCCTCGTACACTTTGTCTTTTATTTCTCGGAACTCAGCGACAGCTGTTGGATGATTCAAATCACCACCATGCAGATCGGCAAGTACACGCATTCCTTCCTCATCCTTGTCAGTATCGATGAGCCACCTAATGATCTGGGTAAATAGAGTGGTCATCTAAATTTATGCAATATTCACCTCGGACTTTCAGGCATTACAAGCGAACCAGCCGCAAGGATAGCACCGATGATGCATTGGATAAAGAGAGGAATCCGCCAAGCGAGGTCTGAATCAATGAAGGAACAGAAGTAATCTGTCCACTGAGGCAAGGTCAGGGTCATTGAGTGAATGAAGAGTCGGCCGGAACTAAACATACCACTGACGAGGAGTAGCCAATGATGTTCCCAGTAAATTCCATGCATGCCAATGCGCCTCGCTATTACGATGCATAAGATTGATTCACAAAGGAAAAAATGAAAATACGAACATGATTGGGAGGCGAGATTTCACTCTGATAGATTGGAACAATTGTCCTATTATACATTGAGGCTAAGAGACGTCAATCAGGATACACAGGTATAGGTACTTACGAGAGAAGCCCAACACCAAAGCCGCTAACGAGGCGACCAATGATCATTGTCCAAAAACCCAAGGTAAACGTTTGGACTATGCCGCCGAATGTGAACACAAGTGCGCCAACGAAGAGAGTACCCTTGCGCCCGATCGTGTCACCGATTCTACCAGCAGCGACAGACGTGACTGGAAGAAATGTTCCTGGTAAGAACATGCGTGAAGCAATGATAGGTGGACATACCGAAGGCACCAACTTCCAAAACGGCGACCATAGTTCCGAGCTCAATGGCCCCTGGATAGTTGAAGTATTTGCGGAAATAGGGGCCTGTAATGATCCCGCTCATGACACTGACAGCAAGGAAATGAGTTTTGTGCCGCAAAAGAACATGTACGGGCCTACCCTTGGTCATAGCCAAACTACCCCCGTGTCAGGAAATCAATAGTCATCAGTCGGCACACACTCACCAGAAACACGCCGAGACTGGCGAATATAGAGATGGCGTATAGTAAGGGGTCGCCCACTAGCCTGCGGCGGGATGTGGGGGCGGATTCCACCATAATGCATGGGCAGCAGGCTGAAGGGAGGCGAGGAGGGACTTTTAAGTAAATAACAGCAGGTGACCGCCGTTTTCATTGATCCAAGTGGAGCTGCTGTGATCGGAACCCTTGCCGCACTGTAACTTCCAAGCAGCAGTCCACCATCAACATGCCGCAATCTGAAGCATCGCTGGACGACCTCTCGTCAAACGCATCGTATGACTCCGACGAGGATTACCGGCTAGCACAGCAGGAATGGGAGGAGAGCCTCCAGCAGTTGCAGCTGCTCGTCTCTATTGTAGTGTTGCCGTTTTTTGGGAAATGGCTTGGCAGACGTTGGAGTCACTGGGGTTAGTCTTTCCATTTACACTCCTAGTAGCCAACTGAATAGGAAGCCTATGTAGCTTATGCGCGTTATCTACGTGTGGGCCTCGGAAAGCAGTTCCTTTGGGGTTGAAGGAGCGTCATCTGGAGTAGAAGGGGTGATACACAGCGTCATTGTGCTGGTCGCGACCTCGCAAATCAGCATCGAAGTAAAGGGTTTCAACTGATCTGACCACACTGCGCGGACATGGGCAGCCGAGGCATACAGGTTGAATTATCCTATCGGCGTCATCGTTCACAACACACATACCACGATCTATCGCTTTACCCTTTGTTGTCTTCTAATCCTACTGACTAAGTCCAACACCGCACCTCCGGGCTGAGCTCCAGATAGGAACATATCTTTGATTACTTCCTCTGCCAACGTAAATTCTTCCCTTTCCAAAAGTCCCGAAAGCAAGATAAACCAAGTCGAATGAACGAAAGGCATCTTCCGCCGGACCATTTCATGGTAATATACCAACGCATTTTCTAGCCCCTTCGGATGAGGATACTCCAAACAGGACTTCAACAGGATATGATATGCCGGGAGGTTGAATTTTATCCCATATTTGGACATACGTCCAACGATATCCCGCCTCCACTCCTCGGCTTTCTCGGGCGTGAGCCATTGCCCACGGTAGAGGCCCGATAAAATGGATGTATACGTGACGTCGTTCGGTTTCATGATTGGGTCCTGTTCCATCTTGTGAAGCATGCGCAAGGCGGCTTGGAAATTGCTTTCCTTCCCTTCTCGCATCTGATGGTCAATGATCGCACTGTACGTCGCGACGTTGGGCTGAACACCCTGCTTTGCCATGATAGAGAGCACCATATCTGGCGCATCCTCTCGGCCCACTTTCAGCAACGCAGAGAGAAGGGTAGAAAAGGTGAACACATCTCCTGTCAACTTGCGCGATCCTATCTGGGTCACAATACCAGCAAGAGCCTTGAAGTCACCCCTTCGCCCGTGGTATGCCAAAAGTGTATTGTAGGATACGACATCAGGTGATGGGCCAGTTTGTTCCATCGTCCGTAGAAGGGTTTGTGCTTCATCGACGCGATCATCACGAAGCAAGCCATGCAGTACGGTATTGTAGACGGAAAGTGCCTGCGGCGCTGAGCAGTTATTCAGCAATTTGGTCTGGAATGTTTTGAATGTTTTGAGAGCTTCCTGTGGGCGACGACCATTGAACAAAGTCGATATCAAGGCACGATAGGTCAGACCATCAGGCTTGACTCCTTGGGCACACATCATATTCCATGCCGCTACAGCGTCGTCGACAGCACGCATGCCGTCATACGCATCAATAAGCGTGGTCCACATCGAAACACCAGGCTTCACCCCAAATAGCGCCATGTCATCCCATATTTTTGAAGCTAGGTCTCGACGTCGGCACTGGAGAAAGGCAGCTAGGAAAGATGACCATCCAACCTCCGTCAATGCCACAGATTTTTGAGGAGTGATCGCAGATGGTTCGGGAGCAATCCATGCGTCAGGTCCGGATAGTCCGTCAACAACCGCCTGGTACATCTTCTCGAGAAGCCGCGGTGTCGGAGCCTTAGACAGATTCATTACGTGTTTCGAAAGTGAGGGAGGTCGAGCGACCATACGTGCAATGTCGAGTCGTTTGACATATTTGTCAACCTTCTGTTGGAACTCCGGGTCGTGAGCAAAATTATTCAAAAAGGCTTTGTTGCTGGAGTCATTGAATCGGACGACGGTCTCTAGACATGTTTTCAGAGCCTCTTCGAATGAATCTTGCAATGCATAGGCTGCAGTGACTGAAAGGAGGAGGGTTACGCGTCCTGGTATGTAGGGGATTCGTTTGGTGTTGATGTCGACGGCAATTGTTGCGCTTGGGAAATTTCCTACGTCTTTCGTGACGGAGCTCTCGTCCCAAGCTTCTTTCCCTCCTAGCGACTCCATGAACCTACGATACAATCCAATCACAGTCTCCGCGTCCTGTTGCTTGAGATACACGAGCATAATGGCATTTAAGGCATTCGTGTAACGAGCTGCAGCTGCGAGTAAGGCGACATCTTCTGCAAGCCGTCTCACCGGAGCAGGCTGCTCAGGCGAAAAGGATTTGGTGAAGAATTGGGATATGGTGTCAAGCTCGGATGGTTTCAGAAAATGAAGAAGCTTGTTCTGCTCAAGATGCCTCCATTGAGTGATGACCTCCTGCAAAAGTTTGTCGTTCAAGGCAGCTCGTAGCTTTCCAATGGTCTTATTAAATGTATCGACCTGCGTATGTGATGCAGCGAGTCCTTGAACGAGCGGTATCTGCTTTTTTAGCTTGAAGACAATGGCAGCTGCGTCATCGGGTTGAAGAGAGACTGGCTTGGATTTTCGTGTGGGATAAGAGGTAGTTGAGGCTCGTGCAATCAAAGACGGAGCAAGGAAGTCGAGGAGGACGATGGACTTGCGTCGTGCAGCTGCCTGCAGAAGCATTTGTGAATTGGACCCTGCCAGGAAAGGAAACATTTCCCAGATGTGCGTTTATTTAGCTGTGTTTGTCACCATCCGCGTTTTGCAAACAACGCTTCTTGACACTAACCATGGGTCACGGCAATTCAGACAAGCTCTATATCACCCATGCTGAGCACGCTGGCCTTTTTGGATCACACTCTTCGTCGTCTGGATACAAATAGTATACATCCAATCTTTCCACAGATTACTATTTACTAATCTTTGCTTTCCAGCAAACCACAGGCACCCCATCCCGGCACAAGGACACCCTTCGATTGCTGTGCGCTTTCATTTCAGCCTTTCACCCACCCAGTTTGTGCCCGTAATGACGACGGTAGTGGCACTGTATTTGACCTTGTCAATATCATCCCCTGGTTAAAGTATGTCAGTCTGTTCGTCGTGTTCATGCGCCAAAGTTTAATTTACTACTTACCATTGCCAGACAACACAACAACACTCACCCCATCACAAAGGCGCCCCTAGCTCCTTCTGACCTCATTACTCTCCATTATTCCCGCAAGGAAGCTTCCGGAGAGCTCCACGATCCCATTTCGTTCAAACCTTTCAGCGAGCATTCTCACATTGTAGCGATCGCTACCACGGGAAATGTGTTCTTGGCAGAAAGTATCAAAGGTGGTAGGGACTTGGTCAGCGATGTACCGTTCAAGAGGTATGTGCCTACCTCTCTTCCCACATACAGTCACTAACGAACCCTCAGACAGGACGTCATAACATTGCAAAACCCACATGGGTTTCCACAATCGTCCGTACCCGCAGCAACCTCTGCATCAACTGTGACTACGCAAGCTGCTACAACTATTAAAACTGTCGCTTCCAAGCCTGATACCGCTGGCCCCGTATCGGAGGTGAAATCCAAAGCTGCAGTCCCATGTAAGTTCGAGCTGCACGCAGTAGACAGTGATCCCTCACATTTTTCACAGGGAATGTCTCTCCATATTCAAGCGGAATGACTGGCGCTTCATTAACCTCAACATCTGTAGATCCACACACCGCCGGCTCTAAGTTGCTTTGGGATGAGGTTCGTAGTCCCTTGTCGCAGTTTGACTGGAGACTCATATGAAAGTCCCTTAGGAAGAACTTATGTTCGAAGACATCTCAAATCCTCCAAAAGGCAAGGCAAAGGAGAAGGATATCGGGAAACGTCGTGCTTATGTCCGTTTGGTCACGAACCTGGGGGGCGGCAGCTTGAATTTGGAACTCTTTTGTGAAAAGGTACTATCCAATCTGTCACGTAACGCAGAGACAAGATCTCATTTCTAGCTAGGCTCCCAAAACTTGTTACAATTTTTTAATGCTCGCCAAATCGGGCAAGTACGACAACTGTTTATTCCACAGACTAGTACCAGGATTCATGGTGTGTACTTTCGCTTCCTCCAAGCTTTTTTTGGGAGTTAATCCTGTTGCTTAGATACAAACTGGGGACCCGACCGGTACTGGCGCTGGTGGAGAGTCATATTGGGGTACTCCATTCCGAGACGAGCATGATCTGAAAGGAGCTGCAAAACATGATAGCCGTGGAATACTCGCTATGGCCAACAAAGGGCCTGGAACAAATAGGTATGACACCCATCTTTGGTGTCTCTACAACTCACATTTAACGCGCTCCTCAGTTCGCAGTTCTACATAACTTTCAAAGCCGCGCCGAACCTGGACAGAAAGCACACCGTGTTTGGCAAATTAGTCGGCGGAGAAGACGTCCTCGACTTGCTGGAAAAACTTCCCCTTAAGGCTGGGACCGAGCGACCTGCCAAACCCATTCGAATAACGGAAGTCGTAATGCAAGTATCTTCTTCGCAAGGTTCAAACCCATGTACTTACTTTGTGGCTACAGCTATCAAGATCCCTTCGATGATTACAAGAAGCGCCTTGCTAAGAAACTAGCCAAGCGAGCTGAATCAAACCAACCACAGAAGCAAACTCCAATTGAAAAGAAAGAGAACGATGATATCAACTGGTTTGGTGAGAAGGTTGGTGAAGAAAACGCGACCAAGGGATCAGACAATGTGGGTGGAGGCGTTGGAAAGTATCTTAACCTCAAACGCCCACATAAAGAGCTGGGAGGCACCGGTGCCGATGATTCGAAGAAGAAACGGAAAACGGGCTTTGGAGACTTTGAAGGGTGGTAGAATTAAGCCCATACTGACGGGAATGCGATTAACTTAAATTATATAGAACCTGTACATACATAGTGCCGTGTAATACGATCGTGCTGCTTTCTTACCAGTGTTCGCACATGTCTTATGCGGCAACCGGAACCTTGGACGTTGGCGTACCCTCTTCCGCGGTGACAGGCTCGATGGAGACAGGTTGTGTGCTTGGAACTTCGGGTAGATCGAGCGTCTCTGGTCGCTGGGCCTCCTTGAGCTGCAGAAATGGTCAGAAAAAAGAATCAATCTAGCCGGCGGAAAGAACTCACGACGTCAGCTTGTAGCTCTCGCAGCTCGGCCTGAACAGCATCTTCCTCGTCGAGAGTCAGATTATTGGATAGCATTTGGCCAATTTCCTATTAATTGTGAGCCTTGATTAATCGATGGCGAGGTGTGAAAGACTGACTCGTTGATACTCTCTCGCTTCGCTGGTCTCTTCAAGCAATTTCTCCACGGCCTCTACGTTCATCTCCCGGTGTATCTCCTTGAGGACCTCATTACCTTGTTTCAATCCATGAAGGACTGATACTTCCACCAGCGAGAATTCTATGGTTGACACCTGCCGAAGCTCAGCTTTGGCTTACACAACCAGCGAGCACATACCAGTTGTTCCAAATTCTCTAATTGACTGTCCGTCTTCAACAGCAGGCTCTGCTGGTACTTTCGTCTGCGCAGGGCAACAATAGCACGTTCCTTCTGTCCTGCGGCAAGATGGGCTTTGGCAATGGCTTGCTCCCTATCCAAAACGACTTGTATCTGTGTTGAATTAATTATCTTAACTCATGATCTTGAAGCAAGGGGACGTGAAGGTGCCTTTTTCTGATACTGGCGTAGTTTGTCTCGTTGCAATTTGAGACTGAATCCAAGGACAAGGTTATCAATGAATATAGGCGCAGGGATGTCAAGAACAGTGTATACCGACTCTAAGATTGCACGGTCCTGAGAGGTGATCTTTGGAATGGACTGGTTTCCACCCATCACAGGATGGTGGTTCAGTGCCAAGTATCATATATCATGCGTCATGATCGTCGGAGCTGCCATTTCGGATGTGGATGGAGTTCAGACAAGATGTGGTTCATCACCCGCTTATCCAGTACAGTATTTAATAGGATAATGAATTGATAACGATGGAGCTGTAGAGTGGAATTTGGTTCAGAGCATCTTCGTGTTTTCAAAACTTTGTGCCCAACTTGAAGTATACTTACCATGTCGCCACGAGGTCAGGACCGTCAGGTGCAAAAATTCAAAACTTATAGTTAACCCTGAGAATAATAGCCACGCTCTTTGGTTTCTTCAGACCATCTCTGGGATGCTGCCTTTGATCGCACAGTGAATGGCCCTTAGACTGCTGCAGGCCCTCAAGTCCAGTCCGGTCATCCGAGCCACTGCGAGATACCATGACTATGTTCGCATGGCCACTCCAGGTTTGCAATGACATTCTTTATCATATCCTGCTGTCTGACCGAGCACTAGGTGGCGTTGTTCGCGTTCCACTGGCATCTCCAAAAGTCATTGGCGTAGCGAATTCGCGCGGGAACAGAAAGTATGTCTCTGGATATCGAAAGTGCTTCTGGATCCTGAACCAAAACGTGTCATCAGTCAACAGGAAGATTTCTATGCTTTTGCGACGCTTGCTTTGGACCCCGAGGAACTCCGGCTGAGCATCAAAAAGTCCTATGGCATTGAATGGGATCCCAAGAGCGTCGGGGATGCGTTATCTGGGCAGGCCTTCTTCGTGGGTATATACGATGGGTACGATCCTCTATCTACAGCTGATATGAACCGTCGTTAATTCATGCAGTCATGGGGGATCTGCTGTTTCCCAGTATTTGCGGCAGGAGCTTCATGGCACCTTTGAGTCTGTTCAAAAGTCGTCGATTCCGGAGCTTTTCGTATGGATCAAGAGTCAGGGCGGCTACTTCAAACGTTTTAAGGGAGGCGCCTTGGCGCCGTGGATCCACAGTGCAGAGAACACTCCGCCTCTAGATTTGGAGGCTCGCGCCACTCAAGCCTTCTTTGAAGTGTGTACGCCGTTTTAGTTATACAGATGGGCATTCATTCTGTTTCAAACAGGTGGACAGAGCCTTGTCATCAGACATTGTCTCTCAAACTTGCGGTGCAACTGCATCGGTGGCCATTCTCCATTCTCTTGATGCACCCTCCACTCCGTTCTTCTCTGCTCAAAAGCTTTCCCTAACGGTAGCTCATGCTGGGTACGTTGAGAGGCTGTCCCTCTCTCTTATATTATTAACCGACTTCTTCAGCGATACGCGAGTACTACTATGTTCAACGGATGGCGGGCAGGTCACCCCAATGACAGAGAATCACCACGCCGACGCCCATATAGAATCTATAAGGCTCCGCAGAATGATGGGTTCTTCCCTGATCATGGATTCGTTTGGTGAATCGAGGTAAGTTTTCTTGCGTCTACAAGAGATGCTTGATCTCAACGCACTCCAGGTGGATGGGTGTGCTGTCAAATACCAGATGGTTAGATATCCATTCAATGATCAACATCCCCCCATTAAACCATTCTTTGTAGCCTCGGCGATCTTCGCTTCAAAAGGTACGGTGTTACACCCGAACCTCAAGTACAAACAAAACTATTGCAAGGTCATTTTTTGCGAATTCCTCAACTAAATTGATTTGAAATAATGACCGTATCGTTCTTGTTAGGGAAGGACTGGGCCTATCTGGTGCTTGTTTCGGATGGCGTATCATCGATGTTATCCGACGGGGAAGTCGTTGATCTAGCCAGAGACGCACCGGATCCAAAAACAGCCGCAGATCGTATCCTCGCCTTTGCGCAAGAATTAGGAGGAGAGGACAATGCGACCGCCATCGTTGTCCCTCTGGCTGGATGGGGCAGAATCCGCGGACCTGACAGGACGAAAGAGCTGCGTGATTATAAACGAGAGCAAGCAGGTATGCCTCCGCAGCCTAAGGGCTTCAAATCAATCTCATTTTTGCTGCAGTTGGAAGCGAACGTCAACGTCGAATGTAGACCATTTTCCAGACGATGTCGACACAATATCGACTTCGATAACAACCAGCCACAGGGGGGAGAACTAATCATTGTTTACTCCATAGACGGGAGAAGGACATACGTCGACGAATGGCCCACGAATCGCTCTATCCTTGGCCTCTTGATGCTTTCTATGTTGCGCCTCGGGTAACTATCTATTGCTTAGACTATAGTAATTTTAAATATAAGTACTGGAGTGAGCACAACCATCAGCACAGAGTAAATAGATTTTGAGAAAACCTACAGTACATTGGGTTCATGTTATGTTATGTGATTGGTAAGATCAACGACGATCGCGACCTGAAAGGCACAACCACCATCGATCTCCAGTCTACAACCTGAGGATGTCGGACTCTCTACAGGCTAGGTTCCAAAAGGCGTCTGCAGAGTTTCAAAAATTGCAGGGCGATCTATCCAACGCAGTCGAAGCACGACAGAGACTCGACGCACAACTGTCTGAGAATGAGCTTGTGAAGAAGGTCTTGCATGCCAATTCCGTTTCCAACGAGTACTCACAAATAATTTTTTTTCAGGAATTCGCGCAGCTGACACCCGACAATAGGATATTCAAGCTAACGGGACCTGTGCTGGTTAAGCAAGACCAGTCGGAAGCAAAGAGCAATGTCGAGACGCGACTGGACTTCATTGGAGGAGAAATGTGCGCAACAGGGCTTTCTTGCTGACCTGTGACCTAACCTTCTGGCAGCAAACGAGTTGAAGCTCAATTGAAAGAGATCGAAAGCAAACAAGAACAGAAGAAAACGGAGGTTCGTGTGATATGAAGCGTTTAAATATCGATAGATGTTGATTCTCATTCTCCGCAGCTTGTGGAAATACAGACTGCACTCCAACAACTACAAGCCCAACATAACCCCGCAGCCTCCCAGCCCTCTCCAGCCCTCGCCGCATAGGCAATTAAAGTCGCCTTCGTTGGGTAGACGACATGATGCCGCGATTCTCGACCAGGGCCCTTGACCCATTGGATGTCGATTTATCGGTACATTATGACTGTGTGGCAATTGGTGGGGCAAAACCTGTTTTCGATGTGACACCTGCAGCCTGTGCGCGTGAAATTTCGCGTTCGGTTTCTGGGCTTTTTAGTATCCTCTCGAGCTTGAAACGCTTCGAGGCCGATATGGGTGGGCAGTTCCGAATAGTGACGAAATCATCTTTGCGTAGTTCTATGTATAATATAGAGCATCTGAGATGAACGAACGCAAAAGATAAACTGACGAACCATTCTTTTCATCATGGATCAGGTACTTTTTGCTCCGTTCTATACGCTGACGTCGACCGTTGAGAAGGGCTGGATAGCAAGAAGTTATTTCTCACCTTGCCAGTCAACGTGTGGATGACCCATCGAGAGACTGTCACAGTGACAGTCTTATTCATGAAACCTGCTTTGGTGACTACCCCGTTCAACGCCATAGGCGGCATGGTGGTAACAAGGTCGACTGGACTCCGGAGGAGGAAGTTGTTTTGCGGAGACCGTTCAGCGTTACCCAAAAGCTCGCATTTGTCAGTGTTAGGCCTTCAGACAAAACATACCCAAATATGCTAATCTAGGCTAATCTAATGTCATGGTGTTAACAGTTCACAGTATAACTCAGTATATTGCCTGATGGCCTTCGGCTTCAAGGTTTGGCGTTGTCTTTGTATTACGCACACGTCTAATATCTTTCAAAGAGGCGATGCATCTGATTGCTTATCCGCAGCTATAATGTCTGTAGGCAGATTTTGGGTAAAGGAGTACTTGGATTTTCGACGCAGGGCGGGGCCGAATCTAAGCGACGGCATATTAAAGCAGAGGTGAATTTCAAGTGATATAGACTAATGTGTACGTACTTTTGCAGAACAAAAGGGATCGGAACCATCGCGAGAGCGATGAAGCCGAGTAAAGATGATGCCCAGCATGGTCCTAATCTAGTGTACATGTCTGACGTGAAAAGCTATGCAGAGTTACCGAATCGTTTCAGAGAGAGCATACAACTATTCGACATACCGGAAATGCCGCTCCACATAGACTGCGTACGACAGTGTTAGCGGCCAAGGTGGAAGCTGCGACAGATATATACGTGTCGACAATGTAGTTGAATAGTCCTAACTGATGGGAAGTTAGCATTTGAAATATCATAATACCTGTTCAACATACGAAGATCCAGCTGATGGAAAACCCCATCAGCAAACCAGAAGACATTGGAGCCCAGAACGAGATCCTTGGAGGCGAGGTCCATCTGTTGATCTCATTAATGTGGGTACGCCGATGGTCATGACATGATCTCACGCAAACCAGAAAAAAGATGCTGCAAAAAGAGGACCCGCGATAAGAGCTATTTCTAAGCGAAACTCGGGAGGGACAGGATTCGGGGCGCATCTCTGGACCTCACGCTCATATTTTGGGTTATAGATCCAAACATACTAGGAATATTGCTCAGCATGTTTCAAAGGATGAGTCAGATACGTACGACGATGACCGCCAGAGTTCCACCGATTGGAATAGGAAGGAACATAAGACCAGAGGAGCTCGCGCTGAAATGATGACCCTCAGTGAAAACGACGGGATATGCCTGGAATAATAGGTAGATGCATCCATAGACAAACTATGAGAGGTATGTGTAAGACGCGTAGCGACCGAGTTTGATTCTTTACGCACGCTCATATATAAGGTGAGTGCTATTAGCATTGGCTCCCGGAAGAAGATAACAAAAGGTCGCGCGAGGACGTGCTCGGCTCGCCGCAATGCGGTCATCGTATCAATTTCCATTGGAGCATAGAAACGACCGTCGCCTGTTTCTTTCCTCGTATGTTCCGCCTTTCTGACGAGAAGAATAGGGCTTCCCGATGCGTAAGAAGTCTTGAAAAATAATAGTTCAAAAGACGCTCACGAATAGGTTTCAGGCATCGTGAAAATAATTATAATGCAGCAAAAACCTGCCTGTTCATAATATTAAGTTACGAATAGCGCCAGCCAAAGACAAAACAAACAAATAAAGCCAGGATCCAGAACAGCCACCGCCAAGATGTGTGCTCTCCAATTAACCCTGCGATGGTAGGACCTAATGCAGGGCCAGCAAAAGGTGCAACGGTGAAGATGGCAAGTGCTTTGCCTCTTGTTTTGACGTCCCATACATCCGAAATCAAAGCACTAGGGAGCAGAGAAAGTAATCGATATCAAAGTCTAAGCCCTTGTAACAATTAAACTTAGGTACCCTGAATTCGTTAACGGTGCGGCAGCAAATACGCCGCCCAAAAAGCGGAAAACGAGTATTGATGCAGTATTTCTCGCCAATGCAGCTGCAATCTGAAATCCCTATTATCTTTTTTTAGTAGGCTGAATGATCTGAGGACAAATTCAATGTACCGTGTACACAAGGAATGTGTAAATAAACAAGGGCCTACGACCATACTGTTCTGATAATGGACCCCATAGCAGGGGCCTTTTGGAGATCAAAGACAAGCTTAACGAATGCAGAAGTGACAGACCCTAAACAATACCCTGCAACGAACAGCGAGATGGTTAGAACGCCTTCTTTTTGGGACATGTGGAATTCTTCTGCCAGCAGCTGAATGATTCCAGCAGCTGAAAAGGTTGCTGAATAACCGAAATTCCATCGGCATTTTTGCGGTAGGACGTACGAGAAGAACTGGCGAATGTACTGTAATTATGTCGATGTTAACATAGAGAAAGAAAACAGGCACGGAGAGACTGACGCGTTAAGGACTAATAAACCACCTGCCATGGTAAGGTACCATCGTCGTAGATTGGACCAATTCTAGCGAGAGTGGCATGTAAGTCATACTGAAATTACGGGAGGAGAAATTAATTACAGTATACCTTTGGGTTGGAAGAGTCTCCTTCATCAAACTTGATGAGAAACGGATCATACGCTTCCTTCTTGGGGTCATCCTGATTAATACTCATTCCGTCACGAGCAGTGTCTGAACGACTGGGACGATTAGGGACTCGAAGTAGCGTGGGTATCACAGCAACGTTCATCAGGACTCGGCTGAGGACCATGGATTATAAAGGTTATGACATTTCCGGGTACCAGGGAGCAGTCATTGCCGTCCATACCAAGTAGATACTGTTTAGGCCAGGGGTGAGAGAACCAAAGTTACGGAACATGAAGAGATGAGTCACATGACCGACAATCATCAACACTCCGGAGTTGAAATTGAAATTATCTCCTTGAGATTGCCTTGAGATGGACTTCACTGAAATCTACAAGCAATCGGCTTCTCTCGTCGCTTTCAGTCCTGGAGCCCACTTCATACTCACCGCGGTACAAGACAGGATCATCGTTCGACGCGCGGACAACTTTCAGATCACCCGCACGTGGTTGCTCGACGCGTCGCGCTCTCCCACACACGCGTCGCTCACCGCTTTCAAGTCGAAACCAACCTCCTCAAATGCAAACCCTGTTCAAGATAATTTTATCTCTCATGTTGGGTGGTCTTGTGACTCTGAGTATATCCTGGCTGCTTGCGCTAAACGAGGTGTCGTTCATCTCCTGAAAATGCGGGACGAAGAGTGGAATGGCCGAATCGATGCCGGCGCAGAAGGTGCCTAATTATTTTTAATTTTCTTCCGAACACTAAAGGAAACAGGTCTGGCGAAGGCAGAGTGGGCTCCTGATGGACGGACTGTGCTATGTTTTTCGGAATGGGGGGTGAGTTACCTTTGGTTCCGATACACGGTAGACTTAGGCCAAGTTCATGCATTTAGTTACGGGTGACATTGTGGTCGTTGACAACCGGTGCTGCAACGTATATTCAATACCCCGTTCATCCCGATCGCGGTATGATTTATCCTCGGCGACCCATGTCTTTACTAATGGCTCTGAAAAGGCTATGCATTCCGCCCCGACGGACGCTATTTTATACTGGCTGAACGACATAAGTCCAAGGACACTTTAGGTGTTTATGATATTTCAGACTCGTATAAATTGGTCCGGGTACGGATGCTGCTCTTCTTGATTCTTGAAGTGTTTTCGACTCGGTTGCTTCACAGCACTTTCCGCTGCCGACATCCTCTTTGTCCTCGCTGTCTCTTTCCCCGATCGGCGACCTGCTCGCTATATGGGAAGGTCCCCTGGAGGTCAGTGGAAGTTCTACTTTCTACTGCATCGCTACTTGAAGTGTTGAACTTGTGTAGTACAAGCTCTATATATTGAACCTCGCAGGGTCTACCATCGCTTCCTTCTGTCCAGATCGTGATCCTGGTTTGGGTATTCGAAATGTTTCGTGGCATCCAAGTGGCATGTTCCTCTCTGTAGGAGGATGGGATGATCGGGTACGTATATGTTGAGTAACCAGTCGACTTCCCCTGATCATGACGATAGATACACATTCTAGATAATCTCAGCTGGTCGCCTGTAGTAACTCTCGAGCTATCCAGCCGACTGCAGGCGGGTGTCGTGTGTAGCGAAGTTTCTTTCTGTGTGATATCATTTGACGAGCTGTATGTGATAGACAATATGGCGGGAACCATCAAGATGGCTTGAAGTGACCGAAGGTCGTGGTTTTCTGTCTTGTTTGTTGCTCTTTTCCTCCCTCCGGTTTACTTCTCATAAATTGTTCAGATGAAAGGGTCGAAAGCCCTCACACTATTTCCTTGGCCCGTTCGGATCCCACTAAAGCAAGTCCAAAAAGCGGGGTAGTCCAACTAGAATGGAACTTGACAGGGAGTCTTCTCTGTGCTCGTTTTGGTAAGTATTCAACCTCTGCCTTACTGTACTAAATAGCTGATTTGAAGCTCTAGAAAACGCGCCCACAGCTGTTCATATTTTCGATTTTCCCACCTCTACAGAGGAATTCACACCCAAGTTACGAACGGTGCTTTTGCATTCACAGCCGGTCCTGTGTACACGGTGGAATCCCGTACGGAAAGGTAGCTTGGCGATTTGCTGTGGAGATCAAAGTCTGTTTACATGGAGCGACGAGTGGCTCGGCGAAGGTGGAGAGGAGGAGGAGATGGCAGAGTGTATTGGTGTACCAGCGAGTGAGCTTCAGAATCTGCTGAATAATTGATATCAGGTTGACGTTTCCGTTGCACCCTAGGGAAATTCGACACAAGAGATATTAAATGGGCTCCTGATGGGAAAGGTCTTGCCCTCCTGGATAAAGACCAATTTTGTTGCGCGTTTGAGGTTCAGGAGGATGACAGTTGAGAATCGCATGTTTTATACTTGTGATGGATCGCCAGACATATCATGGTGTCTCGTGAGGTACGACAGTTGAATAATGTATTGTGACGTCTGACTCTTAGGCCGGGAGACTAGACATATTCGGTTTTCCAAGAAATTATAATCTTGCATATCTGGCCTCGCCCGATATCGATTCAGCCTTGCGAAAATTAGCTATCACTGCAAAGATATATACATCGCGGTAGGTAGGACAAGTATGCAAACTATCAGATCTACTTACTATACATAATGTAGCACAGTTGGTTGGGATCGCAAACTGTCACTGAATGGCCCCGAGTTTAGGAATCAACATTTTCGAGTAGGCATGTCATGCCTTTCCATGGATCCATCTCGAGATGCTCATTGTACTCAGCACCGAAGTGCGAAGACTCGAAGATTCTTTGCTGAACAAAGATCAGCTTGCAGGGACTAAACATTCTTTGGCTCTCACGTTAGTGACTATTATGGACGTCGGCCTGTTCAAAACGCTGAAGACGTCCCGCGGGTTTACCTACCATTACTATCACTCGCCTGGCGACGATCTGACATTGCCTCCACTGCTCTTGTTGCATGGCTTCCCTTCGACATCTCAGGTCTGGTGTAATCAAGTTACATTCTTTCGTGAACGCGGATTTCGTCTGGTTGTTCCGGACATGCTGGGGTTCGGTAACTCCTCAAAACCCACCGATCCAGAGGCGTACAAACCAAGCTTAATTTGTCGAGATGTTTTGGACATCATGGACACGGAAGGGATTGACAAAGCCGTCGCAGTGGGACATGATCTGTGCGTTTTCATTTTCTCCGGCCAACATGCAATACGTGACAATCTTGCTAGAGGCTCCAAGATCGTGTCGCGTCTCGCCAATTTACACGAAACACGATTCCTTGGCTATGCGTTCGTTGCTATTCCATATTGTGCACCGCGGCCTATGCACACGATGGAGTATACCCTGTATGCTGTCAGTCCCATAGTTGAGTTCCGCATGAACCATAATTTCACAACTCTTGCCGTCTGTTCGCTTGAAAGACTAAGAAAATGTGCGGATACGAGTTGTGTGGCCACACGCTCTTCCTCGCTGGCTGTTCTTCGTCAGATATTATTGAAAACCATGTATGTAAGACACCTTTATTTGACAACACGACTAATTACATGGAGTAGTTAGATTCGTTCTATAGTGCTATGTTCCCAGATGATCCCAAGATGTGGGTTACCCAAGTGGCTCCCATTGGCGCATTGAAGGCATGGCTAGAAGCCGACAAAACGACGCCATTGCCTTCTTACTTGACGCCCGAAGTAAATTCTAAGGCTGCCAATGAGCTTAAGGTTCTCACTGACGTGTCCTTTGCTACTATAGCACAAAAGAATATGGCTTGAAGCCTTCAAAGATGGATTCGAGGCGCCTCTGTGCTGGTTTAAGGTGGGTTCAATTGAATAGTTGACCACAGTGACAAGGTCAATGTTAGTCACCAGGCTACTGTGGCAGGTATCAACGCCGCGGACGACAAAGGTAGGAATTTCCACAGAAGACGACATCCGAGAAAAAACCTGAAGCAACCTATTTCCAGCGATTCCACTGGAGAAGTATTCGTTGGCACAGCCAGTATTCTTTGTTGCAGCGAGGCATGACTACATTTCACGGTCAGTGCTAGGGATTGCGACAACAAATCACAACTGCAAAAATGCGGCGATCCGGGAGTTTAATGGGGGGCGTTGGCTGATTATATCTCACCAACAGGAGGTGAACGCAGCACTGTATTCGTGGATTATGGACATTGTGGAATAGAGTGGAATCGATTTTTTGCGTGATTGTGAGCGTGTGCCGTGTGACGCGCGTTCGATCAGTCCCACAAAATCTGACAAAGCGGCGCCGGCAAAGGTCGGCGTCTTCTCCGCGCACGCTCATTTCGCGCGTTGCTTGTTTCTTCCTTTCTCAATGCTTTCACGTTCTTTCCGTACTGCTGCTCTTGTCAACAACCGTAGATTTGCTCTTACTTCTGCTCGCTCTTTCGCTACTCCCGCTAAACCTAGAGTTCCAAGGAAGTCAGCATCGGACGGTAAACCAACGCCATCCGACGATGCCCAATCGACGGGAAAGAATGCTGCGGTGAAGGGAAAGGAGAAAGAAGCTGACGAAGAGGCAGTCAAGGCTCAGCAGGCACAGTCGCAGGAATCAACTACAGCTAGACACGAGCAGGACTCTTCGGCGAAACCCACCCCTCCCCCTAAGCCTGATATCCCAAAAGCTCTCGAGGGCTTTTTCCAGCAGTATCAACAACAACAATCGTCTCAGAAGAAGCAAGATTCGTCACACAAATCCGAGTCCAGTTCTGACAAGAGGAAGTCGAACAAAGATACCCCTCCTGGCAATAACAGCTTCAACAACAATCAGCTGGCATGGATGGCTGCCTCCGCCATCGCTTACCTCGCATACGCCAATGCCAGCAGCTCAAGCTCACGCGAAATCACATGGCAGGAGTTCCGCACCGCTTTCCTCGAGAAGGGTCTCGTCGAGAAGCTCATCGTTGTCAACGGCCACAAGGTTCGCGTGAAGCTCCATTCAAACGCGGCTGGACAGTTGTATCCTTTGCCTGGGACAGAGTTCCATTTCTCGATAGGCAGCGTCGATGCATTTGAGCGCAAACTTGATGAAGCCCAGGCAGAATTAGGCATACCTGGCCACGAACGCATTCCCGTTGCTTATCAGGACGAGATCTCCGCCTTGAATGCCGTTCTTAACTTTGCACCCACAGTTCTGCTGGTTGGTTTCCTTTACTGGATGTCCCGTCGCAGCAGCGGTGGCGGGGCAGGAGGCGGAATCTTCAGCATTGGAAAAAGCCGCGCTAAGCTTTTCAACAAGGATACAGATGTCAAGATAAAGTTCAAGGATGTGGCTGGAATGGATGAGGCGAAGGAAGAGATCATGGAATTTGTTAAATTCCTCAAGGAGCCCGCTAAGTACGAAAGATTAGGTGCCAAGATCCCTCGTGGCGCCATTCTCTCTGGACCTCCCGGGACCGGTAAAACTCTCCTTGCGAAGGCCACTGCAGGCGAGGCTTCCGTACCATTCCTCTCTGTGTCGGGTTCCGAGTTTGTTGAGATGTTTGTGGGAGTCGGGTCTTCAAGAGTACGCGACCTCTTCGCTTCAGCCAAGAAACAAGCACCGTGCATCATTTTCGTCGACGAAATTGATGCTATTGGAAAGTCTCGTGCAAAGGGCGGAAGTTTCGGTGGCAATGATGAGAGGGAATCCACCCTCAATCAACTTTTGGTGGAAATGGATGGTTTCGGCACCCAGGAACACGTCGTTGTGTTGGCTGGAACGAATCGTCCTGACGTCCTCGATCCCGCGCTGATGCGCCCAGGTCGGTTTGATCGACACATTGCCATTGACCTTCCAGACGTCTCTGGTCGTAAAGGGATTTACCTTGTCCACCTTGGTCCTCTGCGCCTTGCTGAGGAGCTGACCAAGGACATAAATAGCTTTGCCCAAAAGCTTGCTGTCCTTACACCTGGCTTCTCCGGAGCAGATATCGCCAACGTATGCAATGAAGCGGCGTTGCACGCAGCTCGCAAGGCTTCTGATTTTATCCATTCTGTCGATTTTGACACTGCAATCGAGCGCGTAATCGTCGGACTGGAGAGGAAGAGCCGTGTCCTCAGTCCCGAAGAAAAGAAGACTATTGCGTATCATGAAGCTGGTCATGCAATTTGTGGATGGTTCTTGGAGCATGCTGATCCTCTGCTCAAAGTCAGCATCATTCCGAGAGGAACAGCGGCATTGGGCTATGCTCAAGTGAGTTGATGTTTTTGATGAGTCGGAGTTTAGCATGTCTGATGATAGTCCAGTATCTCCCACCTGATCGCTACCTGCTGTCTAACCCTCAAATGCAGGATCGGATCTGCATGACACTTGGTGGTCGGGTATCTGAAGAGATATTCTTCGGATCGGAGAACATTACCACTGGTGCTCAGGATGATCTGCAGAAGATCACACGTATGGCATTTGAGGCCTGCGCAAACTATGGAATGAACGACGTCATAGGGCCGGTCAGCTATGGCGGTGATCGTGGTGCGAAAGAAGGTTGGACAAAGCCATTCAGTGAGAAGACGGCAGAGATGCTGGATACCGAAGTTCGCCGAATGATCACGTTAGTGTCTCTTTCATTTGCCAGTACCTTCGGTCATCTTATGTTGCATTTCTAGCGATGCTTATGAACGTACAAGGAACTTGTTGACTGAGAATAGAGATAATGTAATCAAAGTTGCCAGTCTCCTTCTCGAGAGAGAAGTGATAACTCGGTACGTTGTAATGCTTCATAACTGGATATTTACATTCCTTGACGTGACATATCTATGTAGTGAGGACATGATTTCACTCCTTGGCAAGCGACCTTTCAAGGGAAAGTCAGACGACATGGACAAATGGTTAGATGAGAACCATCAGACTAGCCGACCAGTTCCAGAGACTCAGCCACCAGAAGTAGACGAGCCTCTTCCCGCCCCTGCTGCTGCCATAACCAAGGTTGATGACAGGTTCAGGTTTTAATTGGCTTAACCAACATCTACATTTTTACTGTATCTAATATATGTAGTCAAATACACATCCAACTCATCAAAGTTCGCTGTACAACTCACAGTGCGACATTACATCGCGAACCCCAAGTAACATATATGTGAACCCCGAGCAAACTGTTACAGGTATCAAATTCGCCTCTCAAATTGTGTATCTGAACCCACTCCATTCATCTCCTTTATCAATCCTTGCAGCTGTTACACTTTCATACCGACCATTCTTCTCACTAGCACTCTTGTTGTCGATGCCCTCGATTACTTCGTCTCGTCCACCTCGATCCCGAAGAGCATTCTCTCGCTGCAATAGGACACCAAAAATAATGGAGCATACGAAGCCAATGGCGATATACGCCAAAACGATACCATGGCCTAGGCGGTACCATGGTATGTCTGTTGCACGATACTGAGGTCAAAGGGTTAGCGACTGGAGTGACAGATCTATTGATGATTTACAATATTGGCAGTTACTGCGCCGTTGATGTTTCCGAAGCCAATGGCCATTCCAAGGGTAACACTGCGTTTGTATGACCCTTCGACATTGCTTGCAACCCATGCCCTAGATGCGACATATATCATGATTGGAAAATACAGCTTCAACAATAGGAAACGTCTTACACAGAGTTCGCTGGGCAAAATCAGAGAGTCGTTAGTACGTGAAATATGACTTTCTGAGCAGCCTACGGATAATAGGGTAAATCGCCCTATCTGGCATCAACATTTCATCTGGAACGCGAATTTTCTTAACACTCACGATACGGCGAGATAGACAGCAAAATACGATAGTGCTGGCTTGGATGAGGCGATCAAAACAATGTACGCAACCAATCCTAAAGTAGGCAATTAGACGATGTACCTTCGAAAAGGGCACACAAAGTAAAACAACTTACCCACACCGAACAGAGCTCTGATATCTGAAGGTAAAAATGGTTGTCAATGGTAAATATATTGAACGGGCACGCACAAGTTAATGTAATATCGTCGCCCAATACGATCTCCGAGAAATCCAATAACGCAGGTCATAAAGCATCCCCATGCGTAGACTGGGACGGAAAGCAGGTTCGCTTGAGTAGCTTTGTAACCTGTTGGACATGTTGGACATGGTCTATGACGAAAGATCGATCACGTTTACCAAGCTAAACCACGTTAGACGGGGCTGCCGTTGCATTCAAGGAAACCACTTGCCTGGTTGATAATCGATGGCGTGAACAGCGAAAACGCATACAGAGGGCCATCACTGTGAGTAACAATCAAAAACCAATTTGCCAGGGGTCTCTATGTCGAATGAGGCGCTTTAAAGTACTTACAAACCCATGTATATGCCCACTTGAGGGGATGGTTAGTCGGTGTACCATTTCCAGAGAGATAACGCCCATACTCGCCACCCATGTTTTCCAATCGGTCAAGCTTTGATACATGTAATCCCTTTTGAAAGTCTCGCCCGCTGCGCTGAACTGCATATCATCCTGAAGGCGGCGGATAACAAAAACGCCTAACTCAAGGTCGGGATTATCAAGTAACGCTCGCAGAGTCTGCACTCAAACGTACGCTCTTCTTCTGTGAGAAATTTGGCGGTGTCCGGGAAATCTTGGATGACCCAATACGAAAACAATGCAGCAACCACTGTGGCAAGTCCTTCAAGTATAAAGATCCATGCCCAGCCTACATGACGTCAATCAGCAAAATGGCAAATACAGATACTGTATGAAAGTCAAACCAGGCCGGCCTCCGACTCCATCCATATTGGCAATTGCAGCAGCAAGAAGACCACCTATACTTGACGTTAAAAAAGTGACTACGCCGAGGAAGATAATATGCACTAAAAGCCCCGGCGACTGTGGCAGATGAGAAGAAAATAGCTATTCTGGAACCCATTTCGGAACGTTTATACCAGCTTGAAAACGTCATTTCAGAGGACCAGCAAATATCTATGGTGGGGCTTACCTTGATATGTAGAAAACTATTCCAGGGTACATGCCGGCCTCGCATAGGCCAAGCAGGACTCGAACCGCTATACACAGCACAAACAAGTTACAAAAATGGCATGGCTGTGGCGCAAAATCATACGCACTAATAAGACCGCCATAGTTGTGTATTATGCCATGCAATGTCTAAAGAAATTTACTAATAGCTAAACGTCTTTCCTTGAAGCTGACGTACCATCACCACCCCCCAGAGGAAGATCATCATAGAAAGCCATACTGAGGGGCGGAGTCTTCGCAGAATAACGTTACTCGCGGGCTGGAAACGTGAAGGGTTAACTAAGATACATGTTCCGCCAAACGATTTACCTCGAATAACGCGTACGGGAAAAAGAAAACTGTCAAGGCTACGAGAAACTGTTTATCTGTGATGCTGATATCCGTCTCAAGACTGTACAACTAAAGGATGTTATAAGCAAAAATGAGACTGTCACTAACATTTGCTCGTACCTTCGCATTTCCAATACTTCCTCTATCAAGAAAGTTGAGCAAATATATAAAGGCCAACCAAGGAATAACATGAAAATCGATCTTGCGAAGAAGTCGTTTCTCATCGATGTTGGATATGTCGACCTCCGGACGATATACTTGATCCGGTGCGATGCTTCCCTCGTTTGCTTTCTCCTCGTAGTTGGAATTCTCCATGACCGATGGGAGTTTCAGGGAGATCTGCGGGCTCCTCCACTAGCGACTTGGGTTTATATAAGTAAGTAGCTCACTCACAAATCACTTCTGCGATTGTGACAATTTTCCACGTCACTCGTGATACAACGAATAAGCACCGAACCCAAACTCGTGTTTGGACAGTGATGTATGATGGGTGTGTCCGATGAGTTCGAACCATACTTAGGCTGACGTATGGACCTCAGGCCCTGAGGGCGTGTTGTAGTGCCAAAAGTGATCTAGACCAAGTTGTCGTTTTGGGACAATGCCAGATGTTGCAACGACGCGATCATTGAATTACATCTATACTCGTTACGGTGGAATGTGCATGGCCACCACAGCGCAAACCGAACGCACCTCATATTCATCACAGATAAGGTTCATTTACGAGAGGCAGGATTGCTAAGATCCGTAATGTTACCTGGTAAGATCAGAAGTCTGGAAAAGGAGAACGAGAGGAATTCATTTTGATCACTTCGCACCTCAATCTACTCCTGTTCCCTGAACTCCGGCGTTCATCTGCCCGTTTTTGAAAGAAGTGAATGTTATCAGTAATCAGTGATCACCGGCCCCAAGTCGGAAGACTTGGTCACAGGTACTGACACGCGTTAAAAGAGGTGATAAGCATAGCAGTCCTGTAGCCTGTTTGGTCATTCCGGTTAAGCTGTAGCGATGGAATGGGCGAGGATAGCCAAGGGCCAGTAAGGGTGCTCAAAACCTTCTATCCCAGCTTTGGGCCTTTGTGGCATTGTTATTGAAAAGCTTGCTGATACACGTCAATCCCAATTGTCCCTTGAAGCCCGGCCAATACTTGTCCCAACCACTTCTTCACAATCTCGGTTTCCTTTCCAGCTACTCTCACTATGGCTCCTCCTCCAAAAGGCATATGGCTAAGTGACCAAATTAATCCCGCCGGCGCTTTGGTTTTGAATACAGAGATCTGGTCATAATGGCCAGCCAGATGATGAATCGTGCCCTGGACTAATGGACCACATAGTATCACCATGGCATAGCAGGAGTATGGTGCTAGCCTGTCACGAAGTGTCCGGGAAGCAAGCTGGGCGCCTGTGTCGACCTGCAGGTCGTCCAGTAGCATGACGTCTTTAGCTATCCTCTTGCCGTCGATCCACACTTCATTGGCACTGTAATATCGAGAGAATGCCCATTCTTCCCCCATCGACACACGACCTGAGGTCAACCAGTCGAGCAACACAAGCGACGCATTCCTTGAAAGATGAAACGTCTGCGTTTGCGTGTAGGATGCGGACCGGAAGCATGTGATAGGTTGTGGAAGCATGAACAACGCGCCCTCAGCAGCGACAGAGAAGATGAAGTTTTGCATAGTCATTGAAGAATAGTTTGACGGAACAGCGTCTGTAACAGCAGTCGTTGGTCCCTTCGCGGCCTGCACGGCCCGACGTTGACCTAGTCTTGTCTTGAAAACTTTCGTAGACCCCTATGTATATGAGATTGACAAAATCGACCATGAGTCGCGGGACGCGGATAGGTGCACTGCAGACTAACCTGAGAAAGCAAGACTAGAATCGCGGTAGCATCCACATCAACTGAAAGGGAAATATGATCTCCCCCAACAAGGCCGCCTCCATAGGTCAGCATGTAGACCATAGCGACATGGCCAGTAATGCGAGGAGATAGGAGTTTTAGTGGATAGGCTGATGATAGTTCTGTGAACACAGCGCCAGATCCATACGCGGTCAACGAAATCCGTCCAAACCCAGGACGAGCTCTCGGGGTCATGGAGAGAGGTGACTGCATGATAAGAAAACTTGATGAGGGGTGATCCCCCTGAACGATTCAAGAGGTTTGGCAATTCATGATAGTCTCCAGTGCAGACTTTATATCTCTCTTACATAGAAGTTCACGGATCGTGATGAGATTGTCGGTATCAGAAACCCATCTCGTACGGGGTAAGAAGGACGACACTAAGTATGTGAAGTTGCGGAAATCACTACAAGTTTCAAATGGCTTTGACTGTATATGTATATATTGCGTTTGAGCACTAGGAGTACCTGAACATAGCTTCCATACGAGAGAACTTACAAGTAGAAGGAGTGTGGTTGATGGGGGCATGCGAAGCTGATGAAATATGAACTTGAAGACAGAAGGAGGGACAGGGGAAGGTGAGAGGAAACAACATATTATGGCGCACAGAGTCAAAAAAGGAACCAAAATAAACGAGCTGTAAGAATGCGACGAGGCACCAGGGCTAGTAGTATAGTTGTAGCGAGGTGCAATGAGGGGCATGCAACGAACACAATGGAAGAAAAGGGAAACTTAATACTTGCGTGTCGCAAGTGCCCTGATTTCATAAAGACCGAAACGATCGGGTGTTGAAAACACATCCGGAGAAAGCACTGACTTCCAGGACTTCATCTCCACGCGGTGTCGCTCCTCAGCGAGTCGGCAGGTCTCCAGGAACGTTTCGTCTATGTCGAAGACCATCGAGCCTCTCGACCCACGGTCGCTGCCTGATTCAGATATCGTTCGGGTATGACTACGTGAAGGACTGGGCGCTTCGGCTTGTGCAGATGTGAAGGAGTCACCGCTGTTACCGGTGGTAGACGTATTTGTACTGCTGATGTCGGAACCTAATGGCTGCTGTAAGCTTGCGCGGATTGTCCCGCCTTTGGTTTCCCATGCGTCGCCATCCTCCTCGTCATCAGCGAGGTTGGCGAAGACATCAGGCTCATCTTCATCTGATGGTAAAGTTGATATCCAGCACATACGTCCTGGATCAAATATCATGGTTCCCACTATCCGCGCGCCAGATGCATATGAGCCAACGGGAGACCCCATTGACGAGCCTGTGAGGTGAGTGATGAGGGCAGGCCTGGTCGAGGTTCCAACAGCAGAGTCAAAGTCTCGAAGGACGTGATCATTCCCTTCCCATCGCAGAGTAAGAGGGTTCCATTTCATATCTCCGACCACTGGCAAGCTCATCAACATGTGTATCACATTGACAGTTAAACCACGACGTACCTTTGGGGCCATTAGTACCACCCAAATTGCGTATCAGGGTCGGTTTTCTTCGAGTACGCGGTGAAGGAGGGGAAATAGTCTTCTTTTTCTTTCCTGATGGACTGGAAGGTTTCGACGGAAACTCAATGCGTGATGTGCGCTTGAGTGTGTTAGTTGATGGTGCGAAGGCAGTCAAAGCAGATGCCCCTGTATGACATTCGAAATTGAATGTAGTTTCAGTTGTACAAGAAGATTAGATGCGTACCGGTGCTCCCACTTGAGCCTTCTCGACGTCCTTTTTTCCGGACAGTGCCCTTCTCCTGCCTCGCCGGGAAAGAGGCGCCAGGTATGCGGTTGCCATAACCCTTGGGTTGAACTCGATATCGTCCCTCTTTTTCACGGTCTGTGGGAAGATCCTCAATTCCGTCAAGCTCAGTACCATCCCCAAATGTTCGTTGACGCTTTGGTCGACGAAGCACTTTGGGAGCTGCCGGTTGAGCGTGTATAGGAGCACGCAGGGACCTGATAGACGAGTTGGAGGGAGGTCGTGGCGGGAGAGGGGACGTTGCGCGGGCGATGGGTGACGGAGCAGATGGGGTAGCAGGACCACCGAAAACAGAGGAGAGAGCGGGCCGTGCTTTTAGACGTGATTGGGTAGGCATTGTGAGACGGAGGGCGGCAGGATTAGAGGAAGGTGTCGAGGGGCGTGTAGGAGGGACTTTGAATTCTTGTACACGGCTTGTAGAGTATTTGTGCGACTTGGCACGAGATGCGGCAGTTGGTTCCTCGTAACGAGCAATCTTTGATCCACCCGCCATTGCAGCCGACCCGGAGCCTGATGCTTGGGTAAGATTGGATTCAATAAGGGAGGAAAGAGATGCTTTGCGTGAGAGGGTCCGCATGGTAGATGGTGGCGTTGGAGGCTTGAGGCCAGAATATGACTTCTGGCCACGGAGACTTCCAGGCTTAGGTGAAAGGAATGACATGGGTGAAGGTGGAGGGGGAGGAGCTGCAGATAAAGCCTGGAATGTTTGAGAGCGGGTCGGGGGTCGTAGGGGTGGGGATGGGGAAAGTCTGATCTTCTGAAGTTGGCGAGTGGACGAGGTCGGAGGATTGAGAGGAGACTTGGCACGATTGATTCTGGAAGGTGGGCGGAGCGAAGAAGACGAAGGGCGTTGCGCAGGCATACTGTTGCTTCGGCTGTATTGGCGTTGTTGATGAGCCTTGTTGAGGAGGCGGCTGGGACTGAGATCAACATCGTCGTCGATAACAAGGCCCATTTCAAAATCATCTTCGGGATCTGGGGTGGCCACCTTGATGGGGTTGCTAGTCGACTGAGCCTTTTTCTTCATTTCCAATATCTTGGTCAGTTGGCGGGCACTGTGACCGGATTCAAACAGGGCAGGAGGGATAACAAGGCCTTCCAGATCGTCGTCCTCTTCGTCGTCTTCGGTTTCAGTCTCAGGGCAAGAGACTGATGAAGCGGAATTTGAAGAGGGCGAAGCATCGGCGAAACCAAGAGTGGAGTATGCGTCGGACGATTGCGAGGACGAGGTCTGGTCTTTGTCGCCCCATTCAAGGGAGTTTTTTGACGATCGGGATTTGAGAGACAAAGGGGCGAGTGAAAGTTGGGTTAGGTCCGATGGCAGTGAAAAAGCATCCTCGAAATCTTCGTCAATTGGTGACTGAGGTTTCTTTGGGATAGACGTTGGGAGGGCGGTGACCTTGATGGTGGACACACCCTCATCGTCATCGTCGTCGTCGATATCGGCCAGCGGTGCAGGAGGGCGGATGGTGAATGTCTGCGAATGTGAGTGGGACCTTGACTTGGAAGATGACGACTCAAATCTGGCGACCATGGCGGCAACCCCAGACTGCGCCTTTGCGCCTTCTGCGCTGCCAAAATTCATCTCGATGTCCCAGTCTTCATCGTCAATGTCCTTGTCGGATGGGGCGTGGATGAGCTCTCCCTCGGGAAGATCGAAGTCTGCGTCTGGCCATTCTTCTCGGAGTAGAACGAGGCTCGGGGCGGGAATTGTAGCCATTGCTGGCGAGGGCTGCACAGAGCCAGAAATAAGAAGGAAAGAAAGAAAACGGTCGAGGTGAAGATAACACAGAAAAAAAGACGACGGCAGGGACAACAACGACAGCGACAAAGCCTCGTGTTGCTCAACGATCCATTGTCACGTCACGGTCACATCACTACTAGTACGGCATCAGACGTCGCAGCTCCCGCGCATTATCAACAATCTCATCATCATCTCCACTGTCCGACATCTCCTCTTTGTACTCCTCCGCATTGTTCCATCCCTCCAATGCTTCATCCAATCCTTTTCGCAGACGCAACCCCCGCTCCGCCATTGTGTCTGCGATCCCATTGAGTTCTTTTGCATTGAATACACCTCGCAATGCTCCGAATGCAAGTAGATACAGCTCTGTACAAATAATGATGACTTCCTCCTCTCACCGCTCAAGAATAGAAATCACATACCTTTCACCAGTGGGCATTCTCCGATTGCACGGAAGAGCAGTTTCTTTGCGCGCTGCAACTGACCTGCCCGAATCTCGAACTCGAGATATACTCGCCAAATTACATAGCTCCCTCTTGTCCTAGATAGATGTTAGTAAACCAAATACATGGAATGCATCCCCATGCGCGCGTACCTCTCACTCTCGACTGCAGCAGCCAATCCGCTTCTCGTACGTTCAATTTCACTGTCCCACCGTCCTCGTTCCCATCCGGCGATCCAAACCTCTTCAACTCTTCGCGCTACATCTTTCGTTATTCCACCGCTCTCACCTAGAATACCTCTCACACGTCCCCAGACTCCTTGGCCCCTTTCCCCTTCCAAGAACAACCCCAATATCACGGAATTGCTGGGGTACTCGTGCAGAGCCTTTTCCACCCGTTGCCTCAATATTAAAGGTGGCATGGGGTTCTTCAACGTGACTCCATAATGGTAGAGCATGAGTAAGAAAGCGACAGTGAGACTTTCCCGACGAATGCCTATTTTCCTCTCCCCAAAGAGATGGTCATCAAACACTCGAAGAGCAGCAGATGGTTCGTTCCCGGACAATAACTCAAGCAATGCACGCAGTTTGATCCACCCTTCCCGCATCTTCCACTGAGCCTCGCCTTTGATAGCGTCGTCCAGTCCACGCTTGGCTCGCAATGCTGCAATGCCCCCTTCGCCTTCCACTCCTACGGCCCGTAAAACAGCGTGCAGGGCCTGCACAGAGTTCCCAGCCAGCCATTCCATTTCCGCCCAATTCCACCAGAGCAGACTTGTTCCTGGCAGGTCCGGGCTACTTGACGCAATGAGAATGGTCTGGTATACCTTTCGGGCATCATCTAATCGACCGCGCATAGTTTCAAGCTGGGCATGCGCAGCCCACCGAGGCAATGATTCATCCTTTGATAATAGAGACCGAGAAAGCTTGATAGCCCTTGAACAATAAGTTTAGTGTACAGGCGGCCTCGCGCTTCGCGCTTCGACTTTGAACTGACGTACCCCTTCACATTCACTACGGCCTCAAACGCCAGGGCCAAGATGTCCCAGTCTTCATCTTCTGCCCCAAGTCTAAGCTGAGCGAATAACCGCCTCACAAATGCTTCATCTAGCCCCTCAACATCAATTTCTCCCCACATTCCGATCCTTCCTTTCCCCTTCCCAGGTTTTTCAATCCCCAGTCCATCTAAAGGTCCCAGTACCCCAAATCCCCAACTTCGCACTGGCCCAAACCCACTCACAAATTCCCTTTCCCTCCCGACGATCACCCCTGCGATGGCTTCCGTGGTGAGCCGGGTCTTGGCATCTGTAGCAGGAAACAATGAATCCAGATATGAGGGCCTGGTCAAATGGCCTTGATTCCATCGATCATCCCAATTGACCTCGTTCGTGGACAGAGAGGCCGAAAACCCAGGAATATTGAGGCCAAGAACGGACAACCATGCGAGGCGGAAAGCATCCTTTGTGCGGGGTGAATGTAAGTTTAAAAGGAGCGGTCGAATGTCAGAAAACAAGATCATGGAGTACGGGTCGTCAGAGTCATCGGAAGAGCGAGATGGGAAAAAGTCAGTACGGTCAGCGTTACACTCCTGTGCAGCCCACTGCCGATACGGGTCGAGATCGGTCAAGTAGTTAGAGCTTAGAGTTGCTGTGGGTCGTGAAGTTTGAGGTTTCCGTCCAGAAGATACCCATGCTGCCCATCCACAAGCCTCTTCTTCGCCCACACGAGGCACCTCAGATTCCCAAAATTCTTCTAGATGCTCCAACTGTATATCGTGTGGTAGACCATAGAGAGCCTGGGGAACTTCAAACATTCTAGTGGCTCAGTTCAGTTATGAATTTGGTAGGCAATAAAGCAAAGAAGCTGACAGTTCGGCTTGAGCTTGAAACATTGCCATAGTGCGCTCCGAGAATCCTAGCAAGCATGATGAGTCGAGTTCATTTCCGGCCTGAGAAATCGAGAGACAAACCTGCATTCTTAAAAGCAACTGCAACCCTCCAGAACACTCTCACTTTGGCAAGTTCTTCTTGTTCCCCTTGGCCTAGGACACTTAATACTCGAACCGCATCTGCCACAACATCATCAACACCATCATTGGCCCTTCTGATCCTCCACTCCAGCCACTCCAACCAAATTTCCACACCTCCAACTTTCAGTGCGTCTTCCCACTCTGCCCTAACCTTGCTTTCATGCCATACCTCCTCCCCAGCTTGCAAGAATCGGAGTCGTAGAACTTTTGAAGCCGCATTCTTTGGATCTGCAGCCAGGGCACGGGCGAGTATTGATATCGTGATCTCTGAGCGCGCTTTAGTTGCGTTCTTGGATGAGATTGGTATTGTGGAGAGCGTCTGGTAAAGCAGCTGCAGCCATTTGTCGATAGACGTAGGATCCTCGTGAAGCCCTTGCTCTAACAGTTTCAAAGTCTCCTGGTGAGATGTCAAGGTCACCCCGTCTGAATCCTCGCCCGAGCTTGCATCTACCGATGAGTGCTCAGAAGCATCAGACTCAGAATCCTGATTAACAGCATCCTTTGATAATGTGATTGAACGGTAGGATTGCTCGTTAGGTTTCTGACGGCGTCCAGAGGGTAGTCGAATAAAGCCGTCGATGTCCTGATGCTTGTACGTGTCACCCTTCTGCACTATTCTGCGTGTAGGAGGTGCTGCCAATAGCGCTCTGGAGCTGGCATCAGTCAAGCTGGGCATCTAGACTTTCATAAGTACAGATCGATGATGTTGAGGTTGAACAACTACCTTCCGCCGATCATTGGGACCCACTTCTATGCCTTTGCCACTCCTACGAATAGCTGCCCATGCGTAGGAGAGCCCGAGAATATTTCTACCACCTTCGCCATCATTAGACGTCACTGACGAGTTCAGAAATGGGCTTACGGCCGGCAAGGTAGTATTTTGGAACATCTCCTGCATGGAGACCTCCGTATTCAACGTTATAGCGATCACCCTTGCGGTCAGAGTAGAAGAGACGGGACGCAGTATCATCTGTGGTCTGTTTCATGTACTCTTCCTGATCGTGTAGACCATGGGGCTCTGTGGAAGCAGTATCATTGGAATGGATGCGTGTTTGTTTCTTGCTGGAGGTGTCCTTCCTCTTCTTTGAACCTTTACCATGTTTCTTCTTCTTGTCACTGTCATGGTCAGAGCCTCGAGCCTTCGATGATTCTGTCGGACGTTTGCTGGGGCCAGGATCCAGGTCCGGAAAGGTGGAGAACGAAGGTGGAAACGATGAGAAAGATGGTGCAGACATCCCAGATTATGTATCGTCGCGCACAATCATTCACGAATGAAATTCCTGGGCTTGCGAGTTCCCTGAACGTTGAAATAAAGAGCTTGCCAGTCCAGTCAACAGTAGTTACTGTCAACTTGAATGCTTCAACATCTCCAGCGAGATCGTGATGACCCCTGAATTAGGTACCATCCATTACGTGATGCCCGATCGCCATTTTTTCGTCAGTCCTTCTTCCATCGACCACCACCTCTAAAACCGGTTTATAGCACGTCCCATGCGTCCCCTCACTGAGGATGAATCGAAGACGGTCTTCACAAAACTGGCCAACTATATTGTCCGTCTCTTCCCAGTCAAATCATATGCGTGAAATGACCAAGGATTTAACCGTCAAATAGGGAAAGAACCTCGTTCACCTAATCGATAGACCAGACGAACCTTACTGTTTCCGACTGCACAGGGACCGTGTATACTATGTCTCTGAATCATCTATGCGCCTTGGCATCTCAGTAGCTCGTCCGAGCCTCATCAGTCTCGGCACATGCTTTGGAAAATTCAGCAAAAGCGGCAAATTCAAGCTGCACATCACCGCATTGGACTATGTTGCACAATACGCAAAGTATAAGGTCGATCCCACAGGCTTTTACTCCCAGCAGGCCACTCATGCATTTCGTGCAGGTGTGGATAAAACCCAACGGCGAAATGCCTTTCCTGTACGGAAATCATGTCGTGAAGGCGCACTTGGGACGAATAACAGAAGATACTCCAGAACATCAAGGAGTAGTTGTATACTCCATGAAAGATATACCTCTAGTATGATCCGCACGCTGCTGGTTACGCACGCCCACTAATCGAGTTCCTTCAGGGCTTCGGGGTGACCGCTCGATCAACAGTGGACACACGAAAACTAGATCCAACAGCGATAATTGTGTTTCACCAAGCGTGCGTCCTTGCCTCTACTTATCGCCTGTTTCTCACCCAAACATGACAATTTAGTGATGTCGGTGAATATCTTCGTGATGAGGTGAGTGTAGAGTTATCTTCCCTCTTTGTTATTGCGATCGAACCTCTTTTCAGGACACCCTCTTCTAACGTTAGCTTTGTTGTCTACCATCAAATGGTTGCTTTTTTCTACATCTTGGCCTTGGACCTGGGGGGGTGATAATGGACCTATCTGTAACATAACATGCGCTCAGTTTTGAAGTGGGTGGCCAAATAGATTACTTGGCATCTGTGTAAAACACACGCTGGAACTATAACCTCAAATAATACGAGTAATTCCCTACATCGAAAAATATGCTATGCTGTAATTATTCGAATGGGTAGCCGCTGCCTAGAAATGGAAGCTGTGGCGCGACGCCCTATAAAGCGTATGTCCTCTGAGTGCTTGGATCGGTATAACTTGTTGTTGCAAACCAATCACGTACTTTTACCAAAAGTGAAAGAATTTCGCAGGTACGGCTTGCTTGAGGCTGAATATGATATGTATGATGCAACCTCGTGGAAGCTGGTTCATCGGACTTCGGAATGGACTCTAATCCTTACACGTCCTGGACTACCCTCACCGACGACGAACTCACTGTCGACGAAGTCAATAAAAGGCTCGCTTCCATCCCAGATGACCTCTGGGTGGCTGCTGCCTGTACTGACAGAATCCTCGATGACGTCGAAATTCAGAAAACCATCCTGCAGATTGGAATAGCACGCACAGGTCGCGCTGTAGAACGAAGTAAGGATGCAATATCCTTCTCATCCAACAGGACCGATGAAGATGAAGCAGTTACGTCGACCGACCGCGGCTTGAAAACCAGTGATGCACCCAAAAGCCACGAAACAGTTGTTGCGCACTTCCGAGCGGCACCTCACGATGCACAGTTGTGCGCTTTACGTGCTACCCTTCTACAACGACTTGATCGGCTGAACACTTTCATCGAAACTTGCAAAGCCACACCGCAGGGACCGAAGGACAAAGTAGAAAACGAAATGGAAGAGTGGGAGGATGATCCTTGGGCGGATGAGGCAACTGCTGGTTCCTCCACGACCCATGATGCAAAGGCCCCCATCCCATTCCCAATTTCCCTCTCTACATTTCTAACAGATGATCTACTCGACCTTTCATGCCTGCTAGCATCGCTGCAATGGTTCGAGGCTCTTCGAATTATATTCAACCGACTCGGACCTGTGCTATGGCCATACCGCCTTACCGTGTTGGCTAGCATCCCCGAGCACGTCCAGCCTTCCGAATTCAAGGACATCCTACCGACATTCGATTTCTCTCTGAATGTTGAAACCCGCACAGTTTGGCAGCTTTGGCGCCCCCAGGCGGACTGGTCGGAAACCGCTGAAGTGCAGGCTGCCTTGAAGGACACTGATTTTATTCCGCCGTCCGCTGGCAATCTCAGTCCGAACCAATCGATCCCCCAGCAGGACTTGTTAACTGCCGATGAACTTTCGACATGGTATAAAGAGCGCGTCAACGATATCATTAATGCAACCGGATTAATTGACATCGCATTGTCAACCATTCAGTACGGTGCATCACAAGGCATTCCTAGCCTTGACGAACTCGGAGAAGAACTAAGCCTTCTCTCACGTCTCGTCTATGATGCCCCTCAAGGAACAGATGTCGCCGATGATTGGACCCTTGACCGTTGGCGCTCCCTGGAACCACCCGCAGTCGTTCGCGCTTACCTTGCTCATTCTACTCCCGAATCTCTTCCAACAGACATCGCACGTCTTGTCATGCCGTATCTTTATGTCCTCGAATCTCGCGAAGAGCGAGTTGGCAAGCCAGATCCCCAACTCCCGACACGCCTACTCTACGATTACATTCTATCCGCACCACTCGAGTTGGCGGCTTCCGTCTTCGAGGCTTCCAAGCCCACATTGCCTGCAGCGCAACGACTGATTCGTAATGACGAAGACATTGCCCGTCTTGCCCTTGCCTGCTTGTATGGTAGTGATAGCCTCGACGAATGGCCAACGATGAGTCGAATATTTGAGTGTCTACCGGCATGGAACATCGCTCGTGACGAAGACAATGACGAGGATGCTGCAGATACAACTGTCGCATCCCTTGGGGCTTTTCTGACCCCATCAACAGCTCGCCCTCATTGCAGCGCAGCCGACCTTCTCGTGTTCTTCAAGCCTCTCTCGTTAGCATCTCTCTCTCGAGCCCTTGACATTTTGGATGTCCATCTCGAGTCGGGCGAGATCCTTTCACGATGGAGCATACCGGCTCCTCTGCGATGGTTCCTGCAAAGCAGCGGCAATGTGAAGGAACAGCGTGCATATGCGAATCGGATGGCCCGACGAGCAGGTGGCGTTGATGACCAACTCAAGACTCAGGAAGATTGGGAATGGTTGTTGGAAGACATGTTGAAGCTGACTGGCAAGGGTGATACTGGCCTTCCTGGCGCTTTCGGGTTGTTGAAACGGGATGAAGTCATCGAGCTATTTCTTACTGGTCTTTTGACCTCTGGCGGTCAGTTCTTCGTCGTCGCACTTCACGTGCTGTAGGATCTAACACCTCTCTTGATAGACTTTGACATCGCCAAGAGCCTTCTGCATTCCTCAAACAAGGAGCTTAATTTGGATTCCCGGAAGATCGAAGATATATGCCTAACATGTTCGCGTGAAATTTATGACAACGCTGAAATCGGCAATTACAAGTTTGGCGACATGAAACTTGCATACGAATGGCAAGTACATTTATATGCTACGGTCAAACCTACATCTGATCTATTAACCGTGCAGTCTGGATGTTCCCGAGCAAACGGAGCGGATTGTGCGAGAGAAGGAATTTATAGAGGCAACCTCACGCATTGCTTCATTCAATGTCACGTCCCGACCTGGCATTCCTATCTCGCCTATTGAAATCCGGCTCACGAAAGACCGACTATCGCTCGTATCTCGAGTCCTCTCAAGCAACAGCGATGCTTACAAGCACACCGAGGTCATCGTTGATCTTGTACATAAGCTCGGTTTTAGGAACGACGTCGTGGCGGAGGTCAAAACCTTGGCCATGTTGGCGGATACCGCTCTCCAGGCCGAAGATTTTACTCGTGCATACGAGCTCAGCCACCGAATGGTCGACACAGCTGTCGAGCTTCGTTACTCCTCCGCGCCCCATGATTCCAAAGTCGCAGAAGCTAGCGAAGTTTGCTGGGTCGCATGCTTCCAACTGGGTCGGCAGCCGGAATTCCTTGACGTCGAAAAGAAGCTTAACCTGTTGGGACGTGCTTTAGAGCTCTGTCCACCGGAGAAGTTGCATGATGTCTTGACTTCATGGCGACGGCTGGAGAAGGAGGATATCGACGCCCGTGAAGAAAGGTTGTCGGATGGTCGAGACGGGATTGCAATTTCTGTTCCCCACGAACACACCTTCATCGCACCCGGGAATGTCGCATCCTCGTTGAGAGCACGGCTACAGGGATTACATATGCCTTCCCCCCCTTTGCTCAGCACGCCGGACGCGGCGGCGCTCGCCAGTCGAACATTCAGAAGCGTGGCTGCCAACTTCCCCTTTTCAGTTGGACATCGCGGACATTCTCGATCATCAGATAGGGATTCAAGGGGCTCTCGTGCTGGCAGTCTCTTAAGGGGAGATGGAGAGGATGTTTCTGCCCAAGCTTCTCGAGTACTTTCGAAAGGCATCGGCTGGTTAATAGGCGCAGATGGTGAGGAGTAATATGTTTCCTTGTGTAGTATTTGTTCTAGAATGGATGTTTTTTTTCATGAAAGTCATTATTGATAGTGAGTAGTTAAGAAGGGACAAAACGAGTGTGGATGTCGAGGACAGGACGAGCAGCATACACATATGTGCAGAGAGATAGCGAGAGATCCAGTGGGTACAGGTATGAAATGAAATAATAGTATGTACGGGTGGTATGAATGTATAAATCACGAAATGGAGCGGAAACCGAGGAGAACAAAGAATACGCGGACAGACACTACAACAATAAAAAAGACCAGGGGCAGGTAGTTAAGAATAATTAAACATTGCCGAAAGGAGACGGTGGATGGTAAGATAGATAGAAAAGATGACACAAGACGAGTGAGATGGACACATACAACCAGTCCGCTCGTCAAAGACGGCCAGTGCGTCCCCGCGAGTAAAAGCGAGGACATAAATCACGACACAGCGCTTCCAAAGCGCGACGAAGTCCCAGTCCGTGCTCTGGGTCTATTCACAACACTGCCGAGCTTTCCTTCCCGTGAATCATTAGGCTGTCGATACACAGCATTCTCCTTGGGGCGCTGTCCCCGTCCACAATTATCACAGTAACCCGCCTCGTTCCCTGTAGCCTGCAATTCCTCCACCTCCGCCTTGAGATCCCGCACCTGACCCTCCAGCTCCCAGATCTGTCGCTGCCACGCGAGCTTTGCGGACACGATCTGTTCCTGCAGCGCACTGATAACCGCGGACTGGTCCTCGGAGATGGGCACCATCAAAGGGTGTTTCTCATTACTGGAACGCTCGGACCGCATCGACGAGCCGGGCGTTATGGGAGAAATGACGTTGAGCGAGGAGTTGGGAGTGCCCAGGTCGGTCTCCAGAGATGGTCGAGAGTCCGGTGTCACGATGTGATCCCCGAACTGGGCACTGAATATGGTCGATACGGGCCGTAGCTTAAGGGCAGGGAAATCGGATATGTTGGCAGGTGCGCTTTGCGGGGAACTGTCATTGAATCGTGGGGGATCGAGCATTGAGGATAGCGCGGTTCGCATCTGAAATGACGCGTCACCGGCAGATGTCGAAGGAGCACGATTCACATAACCCTGATGTTGTGTGTTGATGGACAAAAGCGGAGGCGGGCGTGGTTTAGGACTTGGTGATGGCCTTGGAATAGGGGTGACTTGTGAGGAAGGTGAACCGTCCTCAGTAGAAAACGATCCTTCGGGAAGAGAAGGGGATACCTCGGGAACAGGGATACGATGCGTCGTTATTTTAGGTATCTTCTGGGCGGTATGGGCGTTGTGGGCTGCATATACATCCGACAATAAAGGCACAGGCGGAGGTTGAACCTTTTCCTCCTTATCCTGCCCACGAACCCCATTAAATAGTCTCATAAAACCACTCTTCTTGTGCTTCAAAGACTTTCCCCCACCAGGGTTCGTGATTACGGGTTCAGGCTCTTGACGCTCAGGCTTCGTTTGCCCGCTTCCACCACCAACCATGGTCTGAAGCGCACTCTTAGCCTTAGCTCCAGCACTTATCGAACGTGCCCTAGCCCTGGAATGCATAGTACTACCGTGATCAGAGCCGTGTTCTGATTCAGGGAACGGAACGCCAGCAGATGACGAAGAAGTTGACGTAGATGGCTGTGGCAAGGGATGAGCGGTGACACTTCGGGAACGTTGTGCTCGAGCTTCCTCCAGAGAAATCAGGGCAAAACCTGGAGGCGCACCACGGTCAGTCCAACCCGGAAGGTTATCAATGCCGGGTTGAGGAGGCAAGGGCGACTGGTTGTTATAAGCATGGGAAGCAGAATCTAAACGATTGAGAACAGATATCGGAGACGAAATCTCCCTCTGTTTAGTAGAGGCTCGGTTTCTAGAAAGAACAGATGATGTGGAGGCGACTGGGTTTAGCGTTGACCTTGTTACCGACCTTGATATCGTACTGAAGGAGTCCGTAACGGTAGCGATAGAATCACTTCGGAATATGCTTTGTGGTTTCTGAGAAGAGGGCTGGTCCTGTGCATACGAGATGACGAGTTCAGGGTTCGCATATGGATGGAAATCATCAGCGGCATATGTGGGTCGTCGATTCCGAGGGTATTCAGCACTGGTGACGGTTCGATGGTCTGGCTCGTATCTAGAATGGGTCGATGGGGGAATATTGTCATAACGAGTGTTGGCTGGCGACTGGGTTGCCTCAGTGGGTGAAGGAGGGAGGGAATTATTGGGAGAGTCAGATTGTACACGATTCAGAGAGAATTTGTCATGTTCTGCCTTCTGGGTGGGAACAGACGTGCCCAAGGAGGATGTTGATAAGCTTTCCTGAGCCAGGGCACTTGAAAGATGTGGTTAGTAAGGCGAGTGGACTGATATCAGGGGTAGGACGTACTAAAGAGCACCTCTGGGATATGATATCTGTGACGTCGTGGTCTCAAACGAACGCTTGTCCTTGGCCTGAGAGCGGGAGGACTCCCCACTGGGTCTACTTGCGTCACTAGGTCTGGGGCTGGAAAAGCCAAACCCTTTCTTGGAAGTGGGAAGAAGAGTGCCGTAGTCTGATTCGTGTTCTTCGAGGGTTTCTTCGTCGATTTCCCAAGGAGCGAGGGAATGGAAGCGCATCTTAGGCCCCAAGAGACTCATGCGAGGCACATTTTCGTCGTCGTCGTCGTCGTCGTCAATGGATGGCTGCTCCTCTTCATAGACATCAGAGACCATAGACAAACGTGGGTCTTCATCGAGATCCAACATGCTAGCGGCCGGGTCATTCAAGCGTCCACGGTCACTGAAGGTGGATGCAGTGGGCGACTTGAGAGACGGGGTAACAGGAGAGCCTGCGCTCCCCTGGTCCACTGGGCGTGGCGAGAAGAAAGGACGGCTGTAGACGGAGGGCGTGTCGGAAAACTGAGAAATATTGGAGAAGCGACCCTGGAAGTCCGCCCGCATGGCGCGTTGATCAAGAAGAGAACGCAGATGGTCGTCATGTTGGTCCGACGGCGAATGCGTCGACCTCAGCATCCTCGTCGTCGTGGGCGAGAACAGGACCACAAACTCATTCCACAAAACAAATTCTGCCCATCCACTGCTACCACGTGCCCCATGTATGATACGGCGCAAACATTCATAGAACCAATCTAATAAGGGAACCATCACCATCATAATAAATTAATCATCGGCACCGCATCCTTCCCTTCATCCATCATGCAGCCCAGCCCCACAGAGGCGCCTATTCCTCTCCCTTCGTCTGCCAAGGGACGCGTTTCAGGCAAGGCATGGAAGTCAAAAAAAACCGCCACAGTGTAAGCTAGCGTCTCCCACCGAGTTGCCCTCCCTAACGACAAATTCAATCAGCCGATCACAGCTTCCTACCGGCGTGAAAACAAAATCGTGGGAGGACCGCATGCTCAAAACACAAAAGGCCCTTGCCATCAAGAAGCTGCAGACAGAGCTCAAGGTGGAGAAACAGGCTGAATTCCAGAGGCGGAGGGAAGTCACCATGGAGCGAAAAAAGGCAGCAGAAGAACGCCAGCGGTTAGAAGATGACAAGGCCAAGGTCCGCCCTGCTGCAGTGCTGTCCCTAACGTCAAGCTTATGTTTTTCTTCATAGATGGGACTAAAGAAAGCTTTAAGGCTACGACGGAGAGCAGGCCGGACAAAAAAGATCAATGGCTGAGTGTCCTTTCCCGTCGGTCCGTAGAGTCTTGTACTATCCATCAATTCCAGTTATAATGGTAAAAAATGTAAAAGCTAACGTAATCGTTAATCCCTACAACGCCCATGTCGTATCGACCTCGCCATCCTTGATAAAAGGCTTATCCAACCCAGCGATCACACTCTCGCACAATGGACAGCTACTCGCAAGGACATCCTCCAGCTCAGCCCTCAACTTCTCCGTCTTACCAGTGTCTACACCATATACATGCCGTCGACCCATACCCGGCATCCAGCCAGGCGCAGAAACAACTGCCGCAAGTGCGTCGGGCACAATGAGGTCCCGTAGACGGTCTCCAGCTGAGATGATGTTCCGCCCAAGCAGATTGGCTGCGCGAGCACCTTCATGAAGAGGTTTCGCAATGTTGCCGAAGTTGGCTGACAGAAGCGCCCTTTGTGCTGGGGCGGGCGCTGGGTTCCCCACCCCGGCAGCCTTCACACCTTGTGGAATTGGGGTCTTGATTTCGGGAGGTACACCCTTCATCAGTTCGCTTTGCAATGCGATGATTTTTCGCAGTGCATAAGATGGCAGGTACTCCTTCGCCTGTTGACCAGAATCACCATCAATTTTGCAGTGTCTGACAGAATCAGTCATGATCAACTCACCAAACCAATGAGGCAGTCTGCATGGAAGGAGTGATGGCATGGGAAGACGTAGAACTGCCTGCTCAGCAGCAAATGAGAGCAGACAGAACATTGTTCTCCTGCGTCAATGGTCACGAACCGATTTTTCAGAGCAACGATGTCATGCTTGATAGACTCGGCGGTTTGGGTTGCCTCGTCCATCTCGGCCTTCAATGCATCAATGTGAGCAGAGTACCCCTCCAGAGCATGCGCGATCTCCTCCTTGAAGTCATCAATCACGACAAAGTCAGGGAAGAACGGGAGAATATCCTCGATCTTCAATAGATCAGTATTTTCAAGGAACCGCATAGCCCTAGAGTGCGTTTATTGCTTTCATCCCTGATCTTCCTACATTGCAAAGAGGGGAAGAGACTCACGATTTGATATCTTTCTTATCTTGCACAACATACCGCGCAATCTTCAGCCACAGCTTCTTACGCAGGGGTTGATCATCCTCTGGCATATCAGCGTTGATCTTGGCCAACTCCAAATCACCTTTCTCGAGAGCCAGATCCACTGAGTTCTCCCACAGGCCCATCTTCGAGTAGATGTGCACACAGGGTTGGGTGCGGCCCGCACTTTTACAAAGACGTAGGGCATAGTCCAAGTCGTAGTATGGCTTTCCCGAGATAGGATCAGAGGGGGCAGTAGAGAGGAACCGCAGGAGAGGCCCGTCGTCTACGCTCGCGGCGTATGGCGTCGATGACGGGGAAACATGGAAAGTGATAAGGAGGTTATGAACCGTAGGCGACGTATTGTGCTGTTCAAATACGAGGTGGTTGAGGTACCGGATTGCGTGATTGGGCGAGAGAGGATCACGGGGTGCGTGCTGGAGCTGTAGGATCGAGGGTATAAGACGCAGGGGGTCCAGGGATGGTTGTCGAAGCCAGGAGTCGACGGTTTCTTTCGGTGCTTGTCGCATGAGGACTGGTCCGAATCGATAGTATAGTTCAAGGTCTTTCTGTCATATGTTCAGCATACTGCTACCCTTATTTGAGAGGTTCATGTGTTTACCTGGCGGCTGATGACTTCAATGGCTTTGAGCCACTCCTCCTCGAGGATCCAATGTTCAATGACCCGTTCATAATCCTCAATAGCAGTGGCGTAATATAGGTACATGTCGGTTCGCCCGTGGCCTTGAATGAGTTCATAGACAGTGGATTGATCGAGATTGTGCTGTAATGCCAGGGTAAACACGGTGCAGTGAAATGGATTATGATTTAGACGCTACCTTGTACGTGTCAAAGAACTGTCGTAGATCATCCTCGAGAATGATCCGTTCTGTTTTCAGATTATCCACGTCATGCAGTACTGATTCGGATGCGACAATGTCGTCTAGCTCGTTGCACTTGCTGAGATAAAATTCAACAAGCCAAGTGGCCAACATCATTCGCTGCGTCAGGTCCTGTGGTGCGACGAGGTAAGTTCCACCACTGAGGCTATGGATAATCATCAACCCACTGTTTTCCTTGTCCGCTCCAGCCTCGAGATCAGGTATGATCTCAATGCGTCTCGTTCCCCCACATCAAGGAACTTGAGAGCAACTTCCTCAAATGACGTCGAACACTGCGCATAACACTGAGCAGCTTGGAAGAAACGGCCGTCATTGAAATATGCATTCGCTTGAGCAGAGAGTACATGGTCTCGTTGGCTAGCCGTCTTCAAAAAGGTACATCAGAACGTGGTGAAAGAAGACGAAATGCAGCTCACCTTGGCATACTTGAGCGCAATATCAAATTGCCCTTTCTCCAAGTAGATTTTCCAGACATCTCGATCTTCGTTACCTACGACAAGCTCGAACAAAGACTGGTCTGTATAGACCCAGTACGTTTTTCGAACTGGATCCGCTGCCATGCCTCGAACTTCTTCGTGAGGTTTCTAGGAGAAAACAAATTGAAGTTTTCTTATGACAATAAATTTATGACCTACAAGTGGCAAGGATTCTTCGTAAGTCAGTTGTTCATCCAAGTTGCATACGCCAGCTATTTTGTCCTTGTAGACAAGTATGAAATGGAATTCCGTCACTGCTATTGAAAGAGGTGTTTCTGCTTCTGTGCTTGGGGGGAATATAGGATACGGGAGGAGCTGCGCGGCGTCAATGAAGTCCTCGGAATGGCTTTCGAAGTTGAGAGTGCCATGATATACACCAGGACCTTGGACAATTTGTATTAGTAAAGATTGTCGTCGTCATCCTCATAAATCTACCTGTCATCCATGCCATAGTCTTGGGGAGGGAAAGAGCCTGGTCCGGATTGGGAGTGAAGAAACGGAGTTCAGAGTGTTGCAAATTTCCAGGCAGCTCAAGAATTTCTGTCAAAAGATAAATACATGGATTTGTGGCATAACTAGGACACGCACTTGGAGCCGTTTCACGATAAGTAGCGAAAAGTCCAGAGAACACTCGTCCACTATCGTCAGGCCTTCTGTCAGGAACTCCCACAAACTGATATATCCGAGAAGGCGTTGTGACGATGATGAGTGCCTTCTTGGGGTCCGACGGCGGGAAGAAGTCGAACTTTATACCTGTAATCGGATGGCGTTCTGGTAGCGAGAATACAGACTGCAGATAGCGTTCTTGAGATTTAAAGAAATCCTCCTCTGCATCCAGAACCGCCTCAAAAATGGCTCCGTTCCTCGTGCCAATGAGAATCTCTCGTGTGGAAGTCGAATGCGAAGCCGACAGCAACGCAGCCTTGTTCCAGGCGATGCTCTCGATGACCATTTTAAAACCCTTCAATTGCCGTGGCTTCTTCCACGTCCGGAATAGGTACCAGTTCTCACCCTGAACCGAGGTTATCACTATGTGCCATCCGGAGGGGTCCATGAAGAGTTTGTGAATGGTCATGTCCGTCGGCTTCCGTGGTATTTGGACTTTAATGACCTGGTCAGAGTGTGAGAGTTCTATAAGAACAATCATGTTTGATGAAAGTCCCATGGCGAGCATGTCTGAGCATACGACGAAGGAGAGGAGGGGAGCTGGGAAGACATATTGCACGCGTCCAAGGTCAAAGATTGGTGCTCGTGCTGCTTCTGTGCCAAGGTTTCCTTCCTGGCTGCTGATTAGCCAGTCTATTACAGGTGAATGAAACGATCTCACTGTGTATACACCATTGGATTCTGCGCGAACATCATCGGCCTCGTGTGGGGACGGCTCAAACCCCTCATACTGAAGCTGGGGCAATGGAAGAGCACCTGGTGCGAGGCCCGAAGACGGGCCAGTGGAATGCTCTACGTCTTAGTCTCGGAGTCAGATTTAACAGTAGACAGAACTGTGTGTAGCACTTACACTCATCGAACATGGACGACAGCCCTTTCGGATAACACACTCGGGAGTCCGAGTCCTTGACGCGTTGGCGCACGTGGCAATATAATGTTCAACATCCCCTGATCCAAACAATGCACATTCGATCACTCCTGCGATCATTACGCAATTGCCTCTGTTCAATCTCTTCGCAATGTCTCGCCCTATACCTAGATTGTTCGTCATTCGCCACGGTATTGTCGAGTATAAAATCCTGTACACCTGTCATTAACTACTGTCTAGGCGAAACTGAGTGGTCTATCAATGGGTCAGTTCCTTTCAACAGCGTCGCCGCATACCACTGAAGCATCTCGGACAACCTACTCGAAATCTTTTTTTGAAGGCGACACGTATGTACTGTGCGACTTCATAACAACATGTCGATAAACGAGGATCGCAGACTGGACGCACCGATATTCCATTAACTGCACGAGGGGAACAACAAGTCAAGGAAACCGCGGAAGTAATTGTCGGCGACGGATGTACGTAGGTAACTTTTCGTGATACCGAAGGCAAACTGAAGCCATCGTCTGTGAAGTGGTGGTCGATCCGAAGAACTTAAGCACGGTTTTCGTTTCGCCTCGCCAGCGCGCCCACAAGACCTTCCATCTCTTATTCCATCACTTGCCCGAACTACCCCACCATATTTTGTCAGAAGAAGTTCGAGAGTGGGATTATGGTGAACTATCATTCTTATCATTCTCACTTCACACAATCTCAATCCAGGTTTAGGAGAGTATGAAGGCCTATTATCTTCAGAGATAAAGGAAAGAAATCCGACCTGGACAATCTGGAACGATGGGTAACGAAGCCTTCCATGTTTAGTGTCATGCTTATGTGTAATTCATATCATCAAGATGTCCTGGAGGAGAGTCTGTCGCCGACATGGAGGCTCGTGTGGACACAGTTGTTGCCAAAGTCTGTAGCTTTCTTTCCTGTTGTACGAAAACTGTGTCGGCGTTCTGACATGGCTTCCAGGTTCGGGAATATCATAGACAGTACAAAGAAGAAGGTTTAAATACTCGAGATGTCATGATCATCGCGCACGGACACTTCAGTCGCGTTTTGATATCTCGCTGGATCAATTTCCCTCTGCGTCTTGGTGCCGAGACCAAACATTTCCTATTTGACTATTTCCCTCACTGACTCTCCTTGCAGGAACACATTTCAACGTTGAACCCGGATCTGTGAGGCAACTTCGCCAATATTCTTGAGGACTATCATTGATGAGATGTTGTCTTTCAGGTTACGGTTCTCAGCTATAATCACAACTCGCTCGCCGAGCCTGCCCTCAATGCTCTGAATTTGTACGCGACTGTCAGGTGAAGGTGGCAACCGTGTCTGAGTCGATTGTCGTGATAGAGATACATAGAGATGCTTCTAGACTGAAAGAGAGATAGCATGCTGTAGATTGAACTGTTTTTGTCCCAATACAGTTGTTTGGCTGACCGGTTCGCGACGCGTCGTTGCTGTCTGGCTCTGATTGGCTGAAATTCCCACCAAACTTTGCTCATTCCAGAGGAAGGATCTCTGGCCGCTCCTCCTTCTATCTCTCCAAGATGTCTGAAGTTGACCTACAGATAGGGGCAGCAGCGCTGGACGAGGCCCCGGACCAGAATGGCGTTTCCGAATCTGCTGACACGTCGTCGCAGAGCCTCGTTCCTCATGGCGAACACGAGGACATCACCACAGATCACGCTGAACCATTCATCGACACCATTTCGATAACGGGCAGCGTGCCGGATGACACCACAGATCCTGAGGCTGTAGATGACACGCTCCCTCCAGTTGACACACAATTAGAAGACACGCCTGCCACGGTTACAGATATCACAAACCCAAACCCTCCCAAACCGGACTCAGTGAAGGTCAAACCAGACGTCAGCAAGCAAACCGCAACGAAAGCCAAGCCTTCCATGTCTATCAAACCTCCAGCTGGCAAGTCTAACGGTGGTCTGCCTACCCCTCTGGTGAAGAAGGTTAGTGCGGCATGTTTGGCGCTAAACCCCATTGATATGACCTTCATGCTTATAGATCATTAATTCTGGAACGTTTGGAGCTGGGACAGTCAAGACGACATCCTCAAAGCCCGCAGCTACTGCTAATTCTGCGAACACCAGGCCTTCCGCTCCCACTCTCACCAAATCGACCAGTGGGTCGTCCGCTCCTTCAAAGACGCCCATGGCTTCATCACGTACACCTACTGTTCCCGGTACTGCTCCCAACAGACGGCTTTCTCTCGCTCCAGGAAAGCCGGCAGCACCTCCTGCAACCAAGCCCTCCTTGACCGCTTCCGTCAGCTCGAAACCGACGTCTGGCAGCGCCACCCGTCCGTCAGTCGTTTCCCCCACTGGATCTGTTGGTTCTGCGACCTCTCGCCCTCGAGCCTCTGTATCGGAAGGCGTGAAGCGTGCACCCCTGAGTGCCCGACAGAGTATTTCGGCAGGAACGAAACCTCCTTTGGCCAGCTCAGGAAAAACCCCTGCTGCTCGCTCATCTGCTCCCTTAGCAACGAAGCCGACCCGCACAACATCTTCCATAACGTCCATTCGTGAAGTGAAGGAGGACGGAAAGGTTGTGGAAGATTTGCAATCTCAGGTATAAGCTGTCTGTGCTACTCTTCATCTGTCCAGCTCACGAATGATGTACAGCTCAAAGAAGCTTCTGAATCCCTCGCTACGAAGGCCGCGAATGTTGCCGAATTAGAAAGCCAAGTCGGCCAGCTCTCAAGCTCCCTCGAGACCGCTCTGGCGGATGTATCAACTAAGAATGAATTAGCCCATCAACTCGAGCAGGCGAAATCAAAACTCGAGCAACAACTTGCAGAAGCTCAGGATGCGTTGGCGCTTTTGGAGTCAGGGAACAAGGATGCCAATGCCGTGGCTGAATCCTTGCAACAAGATGTGAGACCTGAAATATGTAAATATCCTCCCTCTCATCTCCCTCCTTTTCAGCTTGAAGCTGCGAAGGCTTCGTCAGTAACACAGACTGAACTTGTCGAGGATCTACGTGCTCAGATTCAGACACTTGACGCGGAAGTCTTGTCCTCCAAGGAGGCTTTGGATTCTTTACGTGCTTCCGCACCCTCCGAAGCCCCCGAAGTAGCTTCTGCTGAATATGAAGCTCTTCTCAAAGCCCAGGCAGATTACCAGGCGATTGCAGCTGAAGCAGAGGCCCTGAGGGCCACCCATGCGACCACTCTCCAGGAATCAGAAGCGAAGGCCAAGGATCTGGAGGCCAAAACAGCTTTGGTAGAAGACCTCAGCGCGCAGATTTCTGCGCTCAAAGCAGAGAAGGAGGAGAATTCTGGCAAACTATCGGAGCTCGAGATCGAGATTTTGGAACTGAAAGAAAACCAGGAAACTACCGAGGACGCGCGTGACCGCTCGCTGGCTCGCGTGAAAGAATTGGAAGAAGATCTATCCAAGGCATCCGTTGCTACACAGCAAGCTCTCGACGAGCTGACTGTCAAGGAGAAGGACTTCGCTGCGCAAATCGAACAACTCCAGGCCAACCACACTGCGGTGTTGAAGGCTGCTTCGGAGGAACATGCCATTGTAGTGGCCTCCCTTGAGGCGCTTAAGGCGGAGCTGGCTGATGCTTTGGCAACGAACGAGCAAGCCAAAGCTAATGCATTGGTAGCTGAGGAGGATTATGCTCGTAAGCTGGAAGAGGCTGACCAAGTCTATGCGAGCAAGAAGTCGGAGCTATCGAACGAGATCCAACGCATTACTCTCGAACTTGAGGTTCGCTCTCTCCCTTTAGTTATCGCACAGACAACGACCTAAAAGACAATTAACTGTAGGGTCAGGAGGCTAAGTATGATGCAAAGGTCGACGCTGTTAAAGCCGAACACACGCAACTGCTGCAAGCAGCATTCGAACGTGCTAAGGTGGGTCTTAAACCTTGGCCATTCTTCTTTTCGCTCATTTATATTCTAGGATGAAGCAGCGGCTGCTCATACGCAGGAACTGCAGACTCTTCGTGCCGGCTCTACTTCTACCATTGAGCAGATTCAGGCTGCAAACTTGTCGGCTCTCGAGGATCTCAAAGCAGAACATGCTGCCTCGTTGGATTCGGAAGTCAACCGTCTTGAAAAGATTGTCAGCACATTGAAGCTTGACCTCAAAGCCACGCAAGACGACCTTTCCAAAGCCAAGGCATCGCTGGACGCGGCTCGTGCTGAAGTCGCAAGTCTCACAACCCAGCGTGACGAAGCCCGAGCGACCGCGTCTGCTTCGGATGCTTCGCCTGCGCACGCGGATGAAATTGCGCGACTCACGAAAGAGTGGTCCAACACCAAGGATGATCTCGCTGCAGTGACAGAAATGCTTGATCTCACCAAAGTATCACTCACCGAAATATCGAACAACCAAGCCAAAGACCTAGAGGACGCAGCTAAGGCTCGTGCAGAAGAGGTCACAAAGCTGCGCAATTCTCACGATGAAGAAGTCGCGGCGCTGACGGCTCAGAAATCAGAACTTTCGGCAAAGCTTTCTGATCTTGAAGGGGAGCTTTCGACGTTGAAAGCGAAAATCGACGCCGAAGCTGTGGCCCCTAAGAGCAATGGACATGGTTTCGTGGCGCCTTCCTCGCCGGGTGTCACGAAGGAGGAGCTGCAGAGGCTTCACGAGGCCCACAATCTCAAGGTTTACGATCTTCAAGCCGACCACGAGAAAGCTATCAAAGCTCTGAGGGAAGAACTTGAGGCGTCTGGGACCAAGGCCGCGGAGCTCCAAGAGGAAGTGGTCCGCAAGACGATGGAGATCCAATATCTGGAGCAGGAGCAGGATGAGAGTCAAGAACAGATTACTCGGTATGTTGAATTCTTTGGTGTCAAAAGTTTCGTCGTAGCAAGCGTGGTGCTTGCCTTTGTTTACGGATTATTTTAATCTTACTCTCTTACCCTCGATGCAAAGTAATTTATTCTAATTTATTGACGAATTCTACCCCACGTCGCTGTAGATTGAAGGAAGATCTTGAACGGCTCAGCAAAGACCAGGCCGTTCCAGCATGACGAACACGACGACGGAAATTTCGGATATGGATACCCACTACATGACCATTCTCCACGACACGCTTAACCCTTCTGTCGTTCATTTCGACCACAGGCCATTTCCGGGCCCCATGCATGCATTTTACTCTACCTTAACAATCTCTTGGTCTCCACTAGCTCGCCTAATAACAGAGATCGCCCCATCTGATTTATATATATGCGACTTCTCTTTTGCCAGTTCACCTTTTTGTGACATGCGAATGCTCACAAACTAGTATTTTTCCATCGCTTTACAGCCCTTTCGTTGACTAGGATTAATGTTTCTCGTTGCAATGTTGTTCGATTTACGTTCTTCGCAAGCATTTCATAGGTTGACGATCACCTCGTTGAAATACTCAACAACGCGATCCCATGGTGTTAATATTTCCATTTACACTTGCTCAATATGGCGGATGCCGCAGTGCGGGATACCTGAAGCACTACAGGCTTATTCAGGTTCTGAGAATATGAATTGAACTGTTTGGGATCAAGTTTTCAATGCACTAATCTTTACAGCCAAGGAAACTCTCCAAGCTCACTAGCGCTCAATCACGACGAACCTATTGTATGAATACTGTAATCCGCTGGTCATGACTCCTCAAGCTTCCGATATCAATCTCAGTTGGCTCGCCCGAAATATGCAAGACCAAAAACGTGGGCAAATCCGTGGCTGTCAGTAGTGGCCGTTCCGGTACTGGCGTGTGATACTAAGCCGCTGATTTATGCCAAGGTTGTATAGCTCCATCTGCGTCCTGTGGTCGTGGAAAGAGGGGGGAATGTCGTTGTGGAGAGAACAAGGTGGGCGTCTGTCAGAAAGAATAAAATAAGATGAAATCGTACGGGTGCACTGATACAGATGATACGATGGATCCTTGCAGGGGTTGGAAATTCAACGTTCAACTTCGAATTGATAGTGCGATGTTGTTGAGGCACGGGGAAAGCCGATCGCCCCCCCAAAAATCTGAAATAGCTGCTGAACGACAGCTCAGGTCCCGCCCCATTCCTTGCCCTTCCCCCTCTCCCCTTCTCCCTTTTTGGTCCCCCCGGTATATTCACAATGGCTATCCAGAAAGAGCCAGGTCAAAAGGGTGTCAATTGGTCCAACATTGCTGTTGGTACGCGTCTTTTTTGCATTCATGGACAGCACAATTACTCACTAATGCATATCAGGTGCTATAATGAACATGGTATTGTTATTTCGTTTGCTCACTACCATAATAGATCGACTGAGTTATTTATCGTGCTCTTCCTCCAATCAACCTATTAGTTTGTACGTGCACTTTTTTTATGGAACAACTGACGCGACTGACGCTCGGCTCGATCTGTAGGAGGCAAGTGACTTTTATTATCCACAGCGAATACATGATCAAATGTCAGACAGGTCACGACTCTCGGGCAACCCCTTGAAGTCCTCAAAACCCAAATGGCTGCCAATCGGTCGCAAACTATGTGGCAAGCCTGCAAGACGGTCTGGTCTCGTGGTGGACTTGTTGGATACTACCAAGGACTTATTCCATGGGTCAGTTTCTCCGTCTCCCCCCGTTGAAATACCAGTCTTTTGACACATACATACCAAGGCATGGATTGAGGCCTCTACGAAAGGCGCTGTGTTGATTTTCACTGCCTCCGAAGTCGAAACAGCGTCTCTCGCCGCCGGAATCAACCCAGCTCTTGCTGGACTTTTGGGAGGCATGACCGGTGGTGTTGCACAGGCGTATGCGACAATGGGTCAGTGACTTCTTGCATCAATTCTTGCGATGATTTCCATTGTCGGACTGGTGCTTTGCACAGGGATGCCTATTCACGCATCCTGGGACTGAACCGCCCTGTCTTTCCCTCACACGTTAAAACTTACCTTTTCTGTTGAACAGGCTTCACGACTTGCATGAAGACTGCTGAGATCACACGCCAAAAGACTGCCGCCTCTGGCGTGAAGCCCCCCTCAACCTTCGCCGTCTTTGCTGATATCTACCGCAGGGAAGGCCTTGCTGGTGTCAACAAAGGTGTAAATGCTGTCGCTGTGCGCCAGTGTACCAATTGGGGATCACGGTGAGATGCGTGTCAACCACCTGCTCTTTTTCCAGTCTGACTACCTTTCTAGAATGGGGTTCGCTCGCCTTGCTGAGACTTCCATCCGCAAGATCAAGGGCAAATCTGAAACTGAGAGCTTGGGAGCTGCTGATAAGATCCTTGCTTCGACTATCGGTGGTACCCTTGCAACTTGGAATCAACCCATCGAAGTCGTTCGCGTTGAGGTACTGTGTTTATGTATGTCTGTATCTGATATGACTCTCAATCTTCTGTTCATAGATGCAGTCAATGGCGAAAAGCACTGCCAATGCTAATCGTCCTGCGAAACTCACGATCCCGAATACACTGGCTTTCATTTACAAGGAAAACGGCATTAAAGGACTATACCGCGGTGTCACTCCTCGCATTGGTCTTGGCGTCTGGCAAACGATTTGCATGGTATCTTTAGCGGACTACGTCAAAGTCTGGTGAGTATAACAACTGGGCATTCCCTCCCTGCTGTGGTACTGACTTGTTATTTTCTAGGGTGGCAGGACGGCCGTAATCATTGATTTATTTCGTAGAGAATGGTACATATCAATATCTTAATGATTATACCTTCATATTAGAGAACTCGGTTCTCGAAGAGGCTCTAGATTTCGGTTTGATACTTACATACTGTAGTCCCTGAGTCGGTGGCCGGCAATTGGCAATAGACAGGCCGAGGTTCGCCTTGATTTCAGCTTATAACATGCATCAGCAATTCAGTGCGTGCAAGTTTGACCCATCCACGTATTGCGGCTAGTTTCCTCTACACACTATGAGCACAGTCACACCGTCTAAGGGTACAAACCCTCTTCTTGTGAAATATCTTACGCAGCTCGCCCTTCATCCTCTTCGAACGAAGGCAATCACGACAGGTAACGTCGAATCCTCCCGCCGAACAGAATATGTCAATCTAAGCTTCGAATTCTCGCCACAACAGCAACACTATGCTTCGTGCAAGAAGTGCTTGGTAGCACTCTCGCTGGCGCGCCCGTGCAGAAACCAGCCAAAGATGCGCCGTATATTCTGCACATCTTGGCAGGTCTCAATGTCGACCTCAAAGCCCTCAAGATGGCCATTTATGGATTTCTCGTGTCCGCACCCTTGGCACATTTCCTCACGGGTACCCTTCAGAAGGCATTCGCAGGAAAGACGGGCACTGGAGCGAAGATTGCTCAAATACTGGCTAACAGCCTGTTGATCGCGCCCATTCAGACTGCTTGTGAGTCTTCAGATGCGAAACTATTTTTCGAAATTCTCAAGAAGATATAGCCTTCCTCACGTCCATGGCTGTGATCAATGGCGCTAAGTCTATTGACGAAGTCGTTAAGACCGTGAAAGCTGGCTTCTTTTCGGTTCTCCGAGTACGATGAATCTAATTCTTGTTGGGCTCAAGAGGTTGCTTAACACTTCAACCAGATTTCTTGGGTGATCTCCCCTCTAGCATTGGTCATCGCGCAGAAATTCATTCCTCTGGATGTGAGCATTGCAGCTATATACTTTGATGTGCATAGGCATTCTAATGGTTTTTCTGAAGCTTTGGGTACCATTCTTCAATGCAATCAACTTTGTTCTTGGAGTACGCGTCCTTGCAAGTTGCGACCATTTTACCTGTAATATTGACCCATTCGCTGTCACAGACCTTTTTCAATGTGCGAGTCAAGCAGTTGCAAATTGCTGCCGCCAATAAGGAAAAGCTCGAGAAAGAGAAGTTGGAGCGAGAGAAACAACAGGATCTTTCAGAGGAGAAGAAATGAGTCGGACCATTTTCCGCATTCCAGTATATAAAATATAATAGCGATGTCATAGTAGTTTAGCAACACCGGATTTATCCACAAACGACGAGATACGAACTATCATCTGGCGGTGGTCCTTGTCGGTAGCGATGCCTTACACGCGCACCGTCTGCCGATGATGATGCCTCCAAAACTTCAGTCTCCAAATTCCAGCCATCAAGACCGTATGTTCCCGGACGTGTAATCCAAAGATGAGCCCGGATGGTGGTTGTTTGTGAAGCATCCAGTCCTCCACGAAACGTCAACCGCCCAGTATAAGGCGGAGGGAGATGATTTCTATCATGCATTCGTCAATATGGGCAAAGGAAATTCGACAGGTGAACAAACTCACGAAGACGGTGGATCTCTTGTCACGGTTGCGTTGAGTCTGAACACGTATCGCGTCTTATGCGTTAAGGAGTGGTTTCGTAGGGTAAAGGTGACTGGAATGCGACAACGTCTAGAGGACGGTCAGCTGGATTTCCCAACCGAGTGAATGATAAGAAGCGAACCCTTGCTCGAAATCATGAACCAACGTATCAGGCTCTTGCGCCACCACGACGAGCGGGTTCATCTCGGCATTCCATTCGCTGTTACGAATAGCCTCGAGAACCTCCACCTTTTCTCGCTGAGTCTCAGCATACATGCTACGTTTCACTTTTGCACCTTCTGCTTCTTCGATGATCTTCTGCAGAGCGCCATGACTGGCTCCGAGTGTGAGGCCTGAAATGTTGATATGTCCAGAGCGCCGATGTGAAGGGATTTCCCAGAAGATGATGAAGTCAACAGAAGCCGGGTTGTGCAGTGGGAAGATGAATGAATGAGATTGACTGGGGATATGAGGATGTGAGCTGGCCAAAGCACGAGACACTGCGGTGCGCCTCCCACAATGTATGAAATGCCGGGTACTTGGGCGGTCGATAGATTGGGAAACCTTGCCAGGCGATAAATTCTGGTGCAGGGTAAAAAAAACATATGGGAAGCAACTGACCTCGGATATATGACTGCATAGAAGACTGATTGGTGGTGGAGCAGAAACTTCGAGTGTCCTTCCTTGCAGGACATCACTCAATTTTCGGCAGACGAAATCGAGGGTCTCTTGAGAGCCCGCGCCAGCACCCCATGTAGAAGCACCTAAATGCAGATGTGATAACTGTGATGGTGGTAGAGAAACACTGGAAATAATCATGAACGACAGAGACATGATCAAGTCAAGAAAACGCACGTTTCCATGTCTGCGACAGGAACGCACTTCCACGTTGTACTGATGCTGGTAACCTGCGTAAGCCGCACTTCTTCCGAAGAAGAAAGGTTAGAGAGCTCCAAGTTAACAAGGTATGAGTGATCCAAGGAATGGCAGGGCCGGGCCATCACCGAAGTGTCCAGCAGTTTGTGAACCTCGTAATATCGAGTAACTCGAGCAGAGCGGAATTGATCTGTATCGTGCTGAAATGGCGTAAAGAAGGCTGAAGCGAAAAGCAAAAGAAAGACAAACCTCTCGGTAAACAAAGAGAATATGGAGTTCCTGATCACCGGTATTTTGCGCATGTAGTAGCACTGGTAACTCAATGCTATCACTAGGGTTAAATTCTCCTGTATCTGACAAGGCAATACGATGCGGCCTTCCTGGAGCGAGGGAATTCAGAGACTGGATGACTTCTTCCGAGACAACTGCGCCTAGTGAAAGTTGAATGCAAATGAAGAAGTTTTGCATAATAATGGCTTACTGGTCTCATCAAGCTCCTCATCTGATCCCACCCAGATCTCATCCTCTTGTCCAGTCACCAACCACACTTCCTTGATGGGCCGTGTCCCAGCATTGGAAAACCAGAGCTTCATACTTTTCCTCTCGCCTTGAGCGAGAACCAGCCGCTCATCCTCTACGAAATCCACAAGTAATTTGTGGTTCACCTCTTCTACTTGTATCTGTACTGCAACATCTGGGGCATAAGTTGGTTGCAGCCGTTGAGCAGCGGTATCATGCAACCTGCGACCACGATACACCAGGGGCTCCGTGGATGGTAGAAGTGATAAGAAATCATAGTTGACATGGGTGATAACAAGAGCCGCGGCGCGCTTCGAAGTGATGCATATGGGAACCTGATTTTGGAATAAATTGAGGGGAAAGGCTTGCCATTCTGGGAGACTGGACTCACAGTACGCGACTCCTTCGCCGCTAACACGATGTCATCAATTGTTTCCACTTCAACGAAAGGAATAGAAGAGGAGGGATCTGTGGCATTAGAATCCTGTACGGTGACTGTCACATTTGATAGATTGACATCTGCATCCAGAGGATTCCGCAGGACAAGATCAATCCAGAAAGTCTCTGCAGCATTTATTGTTAGGGCATCTGGCTTGCATATAAAGTATATGACTATACCATTCACAGATGCCTTGCCAGTCGAAGAAAGGCCTTCCTTTCGGCCTTGAGACTTCCAAAAGGTTTTCCACTGGTCTTCGCGGGTCTCCCAAATTCCACCGGCTTCGTTGATAGCATCTCCAGAAACTCGTAATCGAGTCTGCTGCACGAGGCAGAAAGTGAATGGCAGCTTCAGGTCTGTCAATTCTGGACTATTACCAGAGGTAGACTTGAAGTGCTGTAAAGTCCAGAAATAAGAGCATGAACGAGAGAAGCGACAAGGCCAGCTCACGGCATATGCAACACGGAAGTCGTCGAGGAATATCTTGTCAGTACCGGGTATCTTAGCTGCTTCGTTGACAATACCGCTGGTAGCTGAAGGAAGGGGTAAAAGCGACGAGGGAAACTCAGACGACCCCCTTAGTAAGCCCAGGAAAAAACGGACAGCACCAGCCACATCGCCGGTAGTATACAACAATCGACCTGACAGTCGCGTAAATCCGTAAACTAATACGAGCAAGGGAAACCCTACCAAGTGGATGCTCAATCCCCGACATAATTGCATCGATCCCTTGGATATCCAACGGCGTCTCGCCTTCAGACTCCCAAAATGACGGTGAGAGAGACTTCCGCGGCTGGCTGATATATAGTTCGTGGGCTCGACGAAGAAAAAGCATCGTCAGAGGCTTCTAAAAAGGTCCAAATTAATATTTTGCGCGAATCTCTAGATTGATGCACTTACGATCCCACATTTCTCCAGTCTGTTGGCAGCAGTAAGGTACCAAAGTGCAGCCCGTCTTCTAGCCTGCTTTCTAGAGCTCAACAGCGCAGCGTGAGCTAACAATAGGGCCGACGGTGCCTCTTCTGCCTTTGACCAACAACAAACAGTCATTGAGTGTATCGAAAAATTACTTCCGCAACTGAACGTACATTTCCTGCGGCCCAAACTAACCACCGTTCTCCCTCCAAAGGTTGCGCAATAAAATCTGAGTTAGCAATGCCCGTTTCCCACCGGACGGCATACTTGAGGCCAGATAACTGTTCGTGTGGGCGAGGTTCTGGCGATCGAAGATGCATGTTGGCAAGAGCATTACATGCGTGAAGAGGTAGGGTGGGTGAAGGTGACAATAGCAGAGGAAGAATATCCTAAAATGTGAATTGAGTGAATATATATGCAAAAGAAGTCTGACCAGACACACCGAACCACCCTTTGCCTCTTTTCGTAGTGCCTCCCACACCATGGCAGCAAGCTTGAGATCTCCCAATATTGTGGCAAACTCTGCCAAGCGGCGCTGTTGTGAAGGAGGAGCCATACCAGGGTTACCAGGGCCGACCATCGACGAACTAAGAGACGTTCTAGACGGAAGTGAAGAGATAGAGGACGAAGCGTTGTGTGAAGGAGTCGGAGAGGGAGAAGGCGAACCAAAAAGGCGACGGGTAGAAGAGAAAAAGCGCGAGGGAAGCCGGCGGGTTGAAGAGAACTAACACTGTAAGGTGAGCATTGTCGATACAAAGACTAAAAGGTAAGTTGTTACGTTCTCGTTCCAGTCTACCACCAACTTCTCCATCCATGGCAATACACTCATGACGAGAAATTCCCGCGCGAATCTAGCAGTTTGCTGAATATCCTTCTCCGATAGCTTCAATGTGTTGAGTCCGTTAGGGTGAGGTGGAAAAGCTGGGCTTGCAGGAGCAGGAGTGACTGGAAGAGAGTTCAATGAATCTGGGGGAGGAGGCGGGGGAAGCCGTGGAATGAGAGCAGGGACAGGAACTGGAGGCGGAGGTGGAGTGGGCATCGTCAATGAGAGGAGATAACTGTGTAATCCGTATTGCTTCTTGACAGCATTGAAGAGTGCTCCAGCTCTACAGAGAACATAAGTCAGAGAACATATATCCTAGACGTGAAACAAATTGTACTCTTCGTCCGACAGAGGTGAGTTTTCGGGATGTATAATGAGGGTATAACGGAGGATGTTGGGATCGACCCATGAAGGAAACTCGAGTTGTCTAGAGTGTAATGCGGTGATAGCCTGAAGAGGATTAGGTGCTGTTGTGGAGACAGCGAGTATGACTGAAATCGTGCTCCATAAGAGTCTAAGGATCCTAAGTTCATTGGCATTGAGTACGTACCAGCAACAGGATGATTCCATCCTTCAGTCTTTGACGGAACGTGATCCCCTTCCACGCATCGTCGAAGTTCATCCCACCATGGTGTCCGTATGTTTTCGTGCTCCCCAGATTTCTCGAAATCTTCCACCCATCTAGAGCATCTGTTGTTGATACGCGCACTTATCCAGTCTATGGTTCGGACGGCACGTTGTTCGTCGTCTTCGCGGCATGCCGTCTCTATTTCGGCCAAATCGGAGAATCTCAAAGCAAAAGACGTGTGGGGAACGGACGTTAGTGAGGTAGTGCGCGTCGTAACTTGTAGAGAGGTCCACGTCAGTTAATGTAATTGGTAAGTCTAATGACGTACCTTGAGGCAACGGTGAAAACGACTGCAGGATATGCGGTAGGGATGGCAGGGCGGACGACGTGAGGAGGTTGGTCAGATCCTGGGATGGTAAAATACAAATGTGGGGGCTCAAAGACGAAGGCAATGCTGGGGCCATGTTCTGCGCAGACAGTGTTGACTGCTTACGGATTTCGAGGTCACTGTCCTGCGCGTTGAGCTCAGAGTCACTGAATATTTTCTCACGGTCACAAAAAGATTGTAAACTCCAAGTTAACGCGCATAAGTATTTGATGAGTCAAGTGGTACTCGTACAATGCTTGTTCAAGATGCAGCAAGTACTTACTTTGAGATATTACTTAAAACTCACCTCCTCCGCCTCCAAAGTCTCCACCGCCATAATCACCACCTCCGTAATCGCCTCCTCCATAACCACCGTGGCCATGATCGTTGAATCCTCCGTCCATCATATTTCCAAGCAGCATTCCACCAGCAAGTCCTCCAACGAGAGGAAGTCCCATTCCTCCCATTCCCATTCCCATCCGTCCACCACCCATTCCCATCCTTCCACTACCCATTCCCATACCACCCATACCACCCATACCCCCCATACCCCCCATGGCACCCATACCACCCATACCCATTCCGCCCATTCCGACCATTCCCATCCTCCCTGTTTGACCAAATCCATACTGCTGCGCTCCAAACTGTTGCCGATCGTGCATGTGCTGTTCTCTGTAAGCCGCATGTGCAGCGATAAACTCCTGCTGCTGCTTTTCATGGCGCTATTCATTGTTTCAGCCTGCTAGAAACCTTTCACAAGATGAGGCTTAATTACCTCGGCACGAAGCTTCTTCTCAGCCTCGCGTTCTTCTTTCGTTCCCAAAGCCTTGTCCTTCATCTTTCCCAGAAAACCTCGCTTCGGTTGATCTACGGAGGTGGTCGAGGAAGAATATGGTGGCGGAGAGCTTTCACGGCCGTGGTAAGAATGCCGTCTGGAGCGCTCATCCTTAGGAACTTCAAGGGAGTCACCGCCATTGTGGTGGACTCTTTCTCCGGCATCTGGGTGCTCTCTTATGAATTGTTCATCTTCATATGGGTGAACCCATATAGATCGTGGTGGGTTGGACTTGGTATCAACCTAACAGGGGTTAGCTGTTCGTTTAGAATATAAGGCATATTTGAGTCGAAGACGCACATAAAAAACTTTGTCAGAGCCGGGGAGAGATTGTTTAATCCAGCCGTAGGGAAGGGGGGTATCCGAGGCAGACATGGTGGAAGTTCAAGTTGAAGTTTGGGAATGGAGCTCGACCGTTCTCATCGACGTCATCGAGACGCGATCGGTGGCGGTGTCGCTATAAATTAAGACGCTACCGCTACCAAGCCATACAGATGCAGAACTGTGCAAAGCCATGATAACTGCATGAACGGTGATAATCGTAATGGTAACACTCTTACGTCGCCGAATCGTCACGGTGCAAATCGCGAATAAACTCTTCAATCTTCTTCACCTTCTCGTGCGTGGGCATCTGCACCCGGCCAGTCAGCACTTGAAGACTTTGGCTGGGCAAAACCACGTACATCAAAGAACGAGTGCATTCGTCGTTTGCGCTCTTCATCTGCCGCCTGCTGGCGCGCGACATCCTCTACAAAGTCGTGAGCATTCCCGTTACCTAGGCTCTCCTGGCCTCCTGCTTTCAACCCTGGTCTCGAACCTGCCTGCGCTCCCCGAAATCGCCGTTTGACATCGGCAGTAACTTGTCGCTTCTTTCGTGGAAGGTTGTTTGACCTCTTCATAGGCACAGGTAACGCGTTCCAATCACCTTCGTGGCACACTCCCCATCCATTCTGCCCTTCGTCGTCATATGATTTTCCCCAATCCTGACAAGCGCCCATGCCGTTTGACACCCAAGCACCATCAGCCGCCCATGAGTTTGATTCCGTCTGTAATGTTTCCAAGAACACTTCCAGCCTCAACACCTCCCCCTTTTCTGCCGCCTCAACACCCCTAATCCAGAACGGCACCATATCTTGAACAAGGTCCACGTGTAACCTGGTATCTCTCATCTTCAGCTCGTCAATCGTGAGTGGATGCTCGTGCTTGAGTGGCCTTGTCCAGGCCTCAGGGTCCGGTGACGGGTTCCACCACATTCGAGTCTCCGTCTCCGTAACATTGCGCGCATGTTCCAAAGAATGACGCTCGTGGTGCTGTGCAGCTCGTAAAGTCATACAGTCGACAAGTCCACTACGGGATGGTGTGCAGATGTTGCAATACCATTCGTCTAAACTCCCCGTTTGAGTAAAATCTGACATCCGCTAGTCAGCGATGTTCATATCTCAGAGATCGAGCGTCCTTACATTGTGAGTTAGTGAACATGGACCTTTCTGAAGAGCCTGAGGACAGCAACATCGTTTGGGTCGTGACCTGATGACTATCGGATCAGCCCTTCATGCGGCTTTATACGAATCAGAAGTTTGAGCAAACGGTGTGCACTGTACCGAAGCAAGGCGGTTGTCACTTGTGGCTGTCCACGTGCGAGTAGAGTCATGTAACTCATACCTGGAAACGTGATCATCCTTGGCACGGCTTGAAGTGAGAACTCAGCGCTCAGCGCTCAACGCTCAACATTGAACGGCCATGCTTGATTCCTTAAGCTCATAGCGGACTGCTGGGAGCTTTACCCTGGAAAAAATATATGCATACGACTCATTTGAGAACAGTGACATTAAAAGTATTTCAAAAATTACCCATTGAAAGTTCTAATATCTATATATGATCCATAGATGTGAAAGACTACAAACTATGAAGGTCCGGGAAGTGGGTCCACCCACGTCCCGTTGGGCCACAACACAGCAGGCATCGTGAAATCACCCGTCTCTGAGCCTGCCTTGAACTAATCAAAGGTCAATGTCAAGGAGTTGTTTGAGCATAACGAGTCGATTACTCACTGCTAGCCTGAAAAAATGAGGAATTACAGGGTCAAACGCCGCAAGGGAAAAGTTGAGCGCGTCTCCGGCGTATCTCTCCACATCATCTACCAGTAAAGAGAATCCGTCCCATGTACCAGAGAGGTTATCCCAGGAAATAGTCTGGTTTACAAATGCAATCGAGGAGTTAAAATTTGTAGAGTTAGTAAGGAACGTTGGCAGCAAGGAATTCTGCGGTCCATCTTGACGCAGCTGGAAACCATATTGTAAGTCTTCTTCAATACAAGAAAGTAAGAGAATATTTCTACCTCGCTTGCTGTCTGCAAGATAGAGTCCAATCCAAAGGCCGCTGCCCCATTCAAAAACAAGCCCAGTAAGAAACCTTGATAGATGGCAGACAGCCGAGTCGGAAAGGCCGTTCCAGGAAGGAGGACCATGGCTATGATGTAATGATGAAGTCGTAGCTGAAGGCCAGGCAGCTGCGATATTACCAATGTGACTAAACCCCCAAGGATGTACCATCCTAGATAATGTGGAAGCCAACCAGTTTTTCGAATAACACGAATTTGATTGGCGACAATAATTGCGAGCACGATGATGATAATGACAAGCGCGGTGATAGCACCGGACCGTCTCGAGATGTCAGAAGCCGTCAGACGGCTGATTGGAATTTTATCCGTCGTTAGATTGGCTAGTACTCCCACCCAGAACGGCCCAAGGTACCAAACGGCAGCCTCAAGCGGTGCCTTGGAGAACGACGGCAGAGTAAAGCGGAAAGCCAGCCTCCAGAAAGCGTAGGCGATAAAAAGTACAGGCAGGAAAGTGCCGAATGCGACACTGAGGGGAGGCGGCTCTCCTCGAGGTTGCGAAAAAAGTACAATGTGCCAGAATCCGATGCACACAAGGCACCAATAGAGAATGATAGATTTCGGGCGAAGGATAACGAAGAGGATCCATGTTACGAGGACGTTAAACACAAGTGCACCATCGCGATTGTCTTGGCAGTGAGTCAAGGGCGTAGAGTCGCGAAATCTGAATGAAAGAGGGAAGGTGGTGGGAAAGCCAATTGACGTAAGACCATTTGCAGTTGATGGCTGAAAGTCTGTATAGTTCCCAATAAGCTCGAGTGATGCACATCCGCCTTTCGAGTTGGTAATCAGGCCCCTAGTAGGTCTGGTTAAGTATGACTCAGAGGTACAGCGAAGGTAATTTACGCTTGATTAGCTGCAGCACATATAAAGCTGTCCCCTCTGTAGGTCTGGTTTGCATCCCCTCCGCCCACAAGAAGAGGCTTGAAGACAACCTGTTCATTTCCAATGGTGCGGGGGTTCTGTAGTATCACGCTATTGCATTGTGCTGGACATCGAAAGTCGAATGTTGAGTTTGTGAATGGGGCACAAAGGCCACCGTCCAGGCCACAGTTGTTATTAGAAGCCCAGTATGCTGCAGTACAGCCGATAAAAGACGAAGATGGGGTGAGAAATGATTGTGTGCGTGAAAAGAAGGCGAAGCCGATGATGTACGCCACGCCGAGGATGAGGAAAAGCCATGGCTTGGTTAAAGGCTGGGTTATCCTAAGGACCATGGACTCCAAAGGTAGCACGACATGTCGTCCACGTATCTTCAGGTCGAAATTCAACAAAGGCTTAGGTTCTGCAAACATGACATGAAGAAGGCTCATCCACGATTGCAACGAAGTCACAAACCTGGCAAGTCAATTTTGGGCCTCGGTCCTCTCCAATATTTAATAAAGCGGGCGATTCTCGTAGAGGCCTGCGGATCTCGGTATGCAGTCCTCTTCCAAAAACGGACCAGCCGCGATTCGCGAAGTACAGGCGTTGCTGCCTGCTCGGAGTCGGCGACAAACTCGAACAATGGGAGCGACCGATCCTTTCTGTCATTGTCATCGAGAAATTGGGCGGGATCGACCCGATCTGAAGAGCCAGAGCTGGAGCTGGAGCTCGCCTGCATGATGTTGAGAATTCTGGTGCTTCGACACTTGTTGCTACTTGGTCTACTTGGGCATTGGACACTTCAAGTTCTGACACACTCGGTGGGAATATCGGCATAATTCAGGTAACCGGCATTGCACATATCAGATAAGATAAATCTGACTTTAGCGAACCAAGAGAGGGTTAATTACAGACTACATAAAATTTGAGGTTGACTTCGACGCCACCAGAACAGATCAGAGGGGGCCAACTGCATATACGATGAGAACATGTCGTGGCTATCGGAAAGCTCGACTTACGGTAGTCATAAACTAGGCGACATTCAATGTCTTCAGCTCCGGGACCTGTGAACTTGATATGCCTGGTGTACCGCCTCTCCCCGTTGACCTCTTCAATTCCCCAGGCCTAAACAATATCAGCAGGTGAATTAACGATAGGGCGGGACAACATACCTGATTGGCGATCCAGGTCGTTCCACTCTTGGGCGTGTCACTCTCGACGTACGACTGCACTACGCCGTGCTCAATAGTATCTGGGGTCCAACCATTCTTCAAAAAGTCTTCTTCAAGCACGTCAACCTTGGTTCTTCTCGTCTTCCCGATGACAGCGCCAAAGATATGATCCTCGTTCTCCCTTTCTGTCCACGTGAGAGTTCGTTTCTCGCTGGTCCCGGGTATTCCTCCAGTGAGCGTCTGATCAATATCGATGTGTTCGACGCCCTCGTCGTCCTTGAAGTGTTTAATGGCAAGGGTAACAGTTCCCAACGTGATGGCCTTCCGCTTCAACCAACCAACTCCTTGCAAAGTAAGAATCGTATCGGTGGTGGTGTCACTGAGTGCCTTGTTCTGGAGACGCTTTGAGATCTGGTATTATCAGGACATCCATGATATACATACCATTACAAATTTTCCAGAAATGTCGAGAATGGAGAGGTTTTCAGGAACAGCCATGGTGAAGAAGTTTAAAGGGAAGCTGGAGAGAAGTGTTGGACAAGAAAGTTGGGGAGGAGTAGGGAGGATGCGAATTACCCCATTTTACACTTGGTATTTCAAGTTATAAGTGCGCACATGTCATGACAATGATAGCGTACAAGAATCACATGTCTGGAAAGTATGTTCATCGCCATAGATCTATCGCCGTATGCATACTGGTCAGGAGGCATCTCAAAGGAGGTTCACTTTTCAGGTCGGATGCAGACTTGAATCAAGTGAACTCGGTGTAACGAAGCAGCCTGCAAAGCAGGAATTGATCATCAGACACCCGCCGACCAACCAAGCTATGCAACCTCGACACCGACCTGCGTCTTCCTTCAACCCGATATCACCTACGACTTCGGAGGAAACAAAGTGATCACTTTCCAGACCGCATCCTTTCCCCTTTCCCAAGCCTGAGGCCCTTTCGCCTCATCTCCACCAAATTCGATCATTATACCGTCCTTCGACCACTCACACCATATCCCTATAGACCCCGAAGATGGTCCCGCACCTCCGCCCTTCCGATCAGGTTCACCAAGACACTGAACAAAATCCTTTCCTGTGGTCTCTGGTTTAACTTCAAGCCGGGATGGTCGCGCCAGAGCATTGTCGTCTTTATCTGTGACCCCCTTGGCAATGTCTAGCACTAGAGGGGATAGAGGGAACGTCGAGAACGCGAGCTCGGCGATTCGTGACGATGTGCCTTTAGACCTGGGGTCGGACGACAGACGCTTGGGAATGTTATAAATATCGATGCTTTCCAAAGCTAGCTTTTCCATGTTTAAGTTTCCAAACTTGAGCCCGGATGCAGGCTTATAACCCGAAAGAGGAGAGAAGAGGAGACTCAATCCAAGTGTGTAATAGTTCAAGTACACGGCATCTGAGTAGGATTTTACCTCGGGTATTGGTAGGACGGATGGCGAAACAAGATTCGTGAGGAAAGTCAAGTATCGCGTCAGGCGCTCCGAGTTAGGATGAAGACCAAAGAGATGTCTAATGTCGTCGGGATTCGCGATGCTAGAGCTTGACTCGGACATGGTAATGAAGAAAGACTCAGAACAAGTTTGAAAACAAGGCTCGCGGGCAGCGGCGCATCGGTACTTGGAGGCCAAGGGTCACGTTTGCTCATCATGATTATGTGATTGCGGCACGCGTGGAAGTGCGGCAAGCGTCTTGTTCACAACTCTGTTCTCGAACGCAGCCAATGCGAGCCTGCCTGTTTAATCCGCAACATAATGGACAATGAACATACTTCTAATGCCCAAGAAGGGACAGGGACGGTTCCTAGTAGGGGAACGCCCCTCCAGTTGCTCTTGAATGGCCTTTCAGTATCCGTCCATCTCATTATATCGTTCCTTTCTGGCACCTTTTCTGCGCTTCGTCCCTTTGCTCCTCAAATAATCCCTGTACTGATCTGCGCTTTTCTTGTTCCTCTTGTCCTTGTATTATCTTTCACGTCTGGTGTCATTGTTTGGAGGAGTGTTGCAGTCAGCTGGGATTCTCCTGTCCACCTCCAGTTTGGGTGAGTATTGACAAATCAAGTTATGGCCCTAATTAACCTTTCCCAGTGATGGCGCAGCCCCATACGCCGTTTCTCCCCTCCCAAACCTCATAGCGCAGCAACGTTATGATGTATCTGTTCGCCTGACCATTCCCGCCACCGAATCCAATTTTGCTCTTGGAAACTTTATGACGACCTTGACTTTAAGCACCTCCTCCAACAAAACGTTGGTATCTGTTCGTCGTCCCGTGAGTGTGCAAGCTCCCCGTATTAACTCCATACTTACGGAGCACTGCAGGCAATCGCGTTCCAGCCTCCAAATTCAATACTCCGTCGCGGGCCAAGTATAATTAGACTTGACTTGCCAATGATTTCCGATTTTCTTCCAGGGACATCCAAGGTTGTTGCTTATGTCGAAGTTGGGCGCCAAGATGGTTGGAGAAGCCTCGGAACGGGCGAAGGTCGGGAGATAAGCGTGGTGTCTGCTTCGATTCGAGGATATATCGTGCACCACGGTATTCGGTGCAGTCGTTCTTTTTTTAATTTTAGGGTAAGAAACACTACTCACACTGTTTCAGTGGTCTTGTTGCACGTTTCCCTTTGGCATCCGCCATAGTTTCTGCGACCACATTCTTTTTGATTCTTTCATCAATATTGGCCGCATGCATCCTCCCAACTCTATACAAGCAATTGCCCGCGGCGGAGGTTACGAGCCCTTCAAGCGAACATATGACCAGGCCCCCATTCTCGCCTTTCAGTTCGTCCAGCTCAGAAAGTGACGACAAACTTCCGAGAAGACACAGATCCAGACCAAGCAGAAGCACGCGTAGAAGAACCGTCAGTCTCACGTATTCATCGTTCAGGATCCATCTCACACCTGCGAAACTTCCTTTTATGCCAGGGTGGTATTAAAACAGAGGCACCAACGACCGTCATACCGCGAGCGAGAGTGAAAGAAGAATCTCTACGACAACGTCTCCAGAGACCATCAGAGAGACTCTCAGATTCAGAGTAGTGACCTACTTTCTTTATGGTATGGGTTACCTCGGAGGTATAGAGTGACGTCTATATGACATTGATCAGCGAACTTCTTCGATCAGAACATCAATATATCTGTGTCGCGGTATACGTAAGTAGATAGATGTATTTCATGCTCTTTGCAACGTACTTGACTTATGGCCTTTATATTCTTACCTTGATTCCTTCAGGTGATGGATCGATGAACCATTGCAGTACGACACCAAGTCACCAACGCTTGTGTACCTATCCTTACAACGGTCGCTGTTGCCTCTTTCCGTATTGACTTATGAGTACGCCATTTGAATGCACAGCCACGTCACTTCGGTGACTTGGAATAACCGGAACATTTGTCAGATCTAAGATAGGCTCCCCAGGGGTTGGGATTTGACCATTAGGAAGTATAAATGGCCTCAACAAAGGTTACCCCGTCTTCACTCCCATCATGTCTTCCTTTCAAGCCGAAAACCTGTTCTCTGTTAAGGGCAAAGTTGCCCTTGTAACGGGAGGAAGTCGAGGAATAGGAAAAATGGTAGGAGACTATAAAACCTGCTATAAATTGATTTCCAAATTCCCGACTGACTGTTTCCTGCGTAGATTTCCACTGGTTTTGTCAGGAATGGAGCAAAGGTACTCAGTATATACACACTCAAATGAATGGCATTAAATGTTATTACTCAAAGGTTTATATATCCTCCCGGACCGCAAAAGATTGCGAAGAGACCGCGAAGGAGCTGAATGCTCTAGGACCTGGTACCTGCATAGCTCTGCCAGCAGATCTGCAAAAATATGAGGAAGTGGAGCGTCTAGTTAAAGAGCTCGCCTCAAGAGAAAAGGCTCTTCATATTCTCGTCAATAATGCTGGAGCGGCTTGGGGGTCAACGGTGGATGAATTCCCAGTGTGTTGCACTCAAGGTCCGATGCCCAGTCCCGCAAACTAAATCGTGCACCTAGGATGCGGCATTTACCAAAGTCTTAACTCTCAATTTGCAAAGGGTTTTCACGCTCACGCAAAAAGTTCTGCCATTGCTCCGTGCGGCTGCTGCCTCGAGTAAGAACGGCAGAACATATGATGACCCAGCACGGATCATCAACGTAAGGTTTTCTCGTTATCCTCGGTGACTGGCTGACTGACAGAGTTTCTAGATCGGCTCCATCGAAGGGTTAGCTGTTCCAGACCACGAAACTTATGCGTACTCTGCTTCCAAGGCCGCCCTGCACCATCTTAGTCGCCATCTAGGAGGAAGACTAGGATGGGAAGGTGTCGTTTCCAACACAATCGCATGTGGATTTTTCGAAAGCAAAAGTATTATAACAATTACCTCCTGCATCGCCATCCTTTGCTGACCTTTTTTTCCTCTAGTGACGGCGTATACCCTGGCCACCTCCGGAGACCCATTGCTAGCATCCACACCTGCGCAGAGGTTTGGGAAGCCGGAGGACATTGCGGGAACTGCTTTGTTTTTAGCAAGCCCAGCCGGAGCATTCATTAATGGGGCGACGATCACTTTGGACGGTGGTCTGCTGCTTTCTGGAGAGGAGCTGAAGCGGCAGGCACTCAAGAGCTTGTCAAAGCTCTAGTTTCACACTTCAGCGAGCCGTGGTGTTTTTTTCCCCTTTTGATAAGGAGCACAGTCATATTGAGAAGGGGTCATTACGAGTGGAAATAATTTCTCTGGAATACAAAACTAACATCGACCATCGAGAGACTGACTATTCAATCGCCTGAGCAGACTTTTCCTTCGCATCAACAAGTTGGGCATTCGCTGTATCGTCGGGGATCGTTCCCTTCACCGAAGGCCCTTCAGATAGATCTTTGACTTTCGCATCATCCTCCACTTTCGCATCATCCTCCACTTTCGCATCATCCTTCACTTTCGCTCCATCTTCTCTTTCCACATCTTTCTTCACTTCAGCTTCTTTCTTCGTGGAGATATCTTCACTTTCCTTCTCTTCATTCATCGAAGATTCACTGCTCAGTCCTTTAACCAAATCTCCCGCCTCATCTCCGTCAAGGCCCAGCTCCGCCACCAAGTCCCTAAGTTCATCCTGTGTAACATGTACGCCTTGCAACCCATAGCCTTCGAGCTCCGTACTGACGTCAAAAGCACCTTGTTGCTTGTTGATCGGTATGCTCTTTCCTTTGAGCGGAGACACGGGCGGTTGTGCTAGAATCTTCTTCCTGAGATGGTCCGGAGTCATTTGTAATGGCGAGGCGGCTCCTGGCACACCAATAGGCTGCACCGGAGGCGCAGGCTGCTCTTCGTCGGCGTTCCACGACTCCTTGAGATGTAGGAAAGTGTCCAGTTCATCGTATTCCACAGCGTCTTCACTGTCATTGTATATATAGATGAACTGGTTCTGAATGACGAAGGGCACTTACAATTCAGAGAAAGTCTGTCATTTCAGGCTCAACATTATCGACTCACGCGCGAACTAGAAAGACATAAGCACGCACACCAATAAATTGGCCACCGACGAGAATCCCGGGAAGCTGCTGCTTGTCTGTAAGACTCCCATCCTTAAGTGGCCATGAATAGATGATGGTCTATGCAAGCCATGTCACCTAGTGGTGCTTTCCTCTTCCACAGGCGCTTGGCATTTTCATCGGACGCTAGATCATAGGATGCGAATGGAATCTTCTTCACTTGGAGGATACGCAGTAGATATTCTGGTGCGAAACGCGTCAACTGAGGTGGCGGTGGCTGCCAGCTGGTTGCCCTCACCTTGACGTTGCCTCAGAGCTGGCTGAGAAGCTATTGTGGTCAAGAAAACTGAAATTGGGGGTGAGGGCATTGCGATCTCTCTGACTTGTAAGCTAGTAAAGGCGATGGTTGGGAGCTTTGAATACAAGGGCGTGCGGGGATGTATACTTCGAACTGGCGACCTGGTTGAAGCACCGAGTGCCACGTGCCCCCCTGAGTGCTGATCTCAAAGTGTCTGAATCTGACGCCCGATCGATCACCTCTTTCTTTCCTCCTCATTCTGCCCCGCATTTCATTGAGATCGAAGCAACCATGTCGCCCAAAACCAGTTCTAACGTCAGAGTCCTCATTGTTTGCCTAGGTATCCGAGATCTCTCGACCCCTCCTCAGAACCGTATAATGACGACCCCGCTTTTTTCGAGGAAATATTTGCCGATCTCCCATGGGCGAAGCTGTCCTGCAGGATATCGCGACGAAACGCGGTTTAGACATCGTTGTGGACAGCTGTGGAACGGCGGGGTACCACGAGGGCTCCGAACCGGATGAGAGGTAAGTGTAAGATCCTCATGCAGACCTCTGGATCCTAACGTGTTTGTGTATCAGGACTGTTGCTGTTTGCAAGAAGGTATATCGGCTTCGACTTGGTTGTTCTGCGGGTACTCATAAACATACAGCATAGGGTTCCCATCTCCTCCTTGGCCCGGCAAGTTACGCATTCTGACTTCACGAAATTCACACACATCCTCGCCGCCGATGAAAGTAATTTGCGCGATCTGCTACGAAGGAAGCCGGGAAACGCGACGGCCGACGTTCGGCTTTGGGGCTCATATTTGGACAACAAGGCTATTCCAGACCCTTATTATGGAGGAGCGGTGCGTCTGATTTCACTGTTATGCGGCGACGTTCGTATATGAATTTCATGATTTACCTGCCAGAACGGGTTCGAAAGAGTTTTTGAACAGTGTACACAGCTCTCAAATGCCTTCCTAGATGAGGTCTTTGGCAAGGAGGCTCCATGATACGACTGATTTCATTTGTGGCAGTACTTAATTGCATTTTACACACCGAGTCTAGCTCGTATGATATTGATATGTTTATGTTGCTTACATTGAGTCGTTCACCGGACATTAATGATGGGTGGGCATGTTCACGGATGCACGGTTACCGACTGCATCCTCAGCTTTCCACAAGCTCGTAATTGTCTTTGAGGGGAAAGCAATCAGTCAACGCACAGAAAAGCTGGCAGATGACTGCTACCTTATTTTGGGTGTAGAAGTTGATGCCGCTATAACAAAATCAGACCATGCTCCTTCGTCACAGTAAGGGAAATCTCACCTCTTGCCATAGAAGCCAATGTCGCCCAAGACACTTCCCTATAACAACTGTCAGCAATGACCTTCGATTGTTGGCATGGCTCTCACTTTGTTACCACTCCAGGAGAACATGGGCAATGGAACAGGGATCGGCACGTTAATACCAATTTGACCAACGTTGACGAAGCTTTCGAATTTCCGCGCAGTGGCCCCCGATTGTGTGAAGATAGCAGTGCCGTTACCGTATTTGTTCTCGTTGATGATGTCGATGGCATCGTCGAGAGTCTCTGCTTGGAGGACAACCAATGCCGGGCCGAAGATTTCCTCTCTAGTAGAAGTTGTGAATACCCACGAAATGGAAGATATTGAAGACGATATACGTATAACATCTCATCTTGGTGGTGGCTTCAATTATAGTTGGTCCAATAAAATTGCCATCCGGGTAGCCAGCAACCTTGATCCCTCGGCCGTCCAGGTGGATGGTACCGCCTTCTGCTTTTGCAGAAGCGATAAGACCAGTCACCCGCTCTTTCGCAGCGGGGGAGATCAAGGGACCGCTGTAGGGTGATTAGTTCATCCGCTCATCATCGGGATCACGGCAAATCACTAACAGGTCAGCACCTGCTTCGAAACCACCATCGACCTTGAGTCCCTTGGCGCGCTGGATGAGCTCTGGTAGCCACGTTCGGGCTTCTCCGACAAGTACAGCTATCGGGAATCTTGGATCAGTCGAGGCAATCAAAAGAAAGTCAGATTACCTACCGACAGATAGCGCCATGCATCGTTGACCGGCGGCTGTCGAATGCACGAGGATCAATCACCATCGGGTGTAAAAAAAAAAGGATCATACCTCCGAAGGCAGCGCCAATTATCGAGTTCAGTGCGAAGTTCTTGTTCGCTGAAATACACGTGTGAGCGTGACGTATCAAAGTTCAAGAAAAATATGAACCATCTGGCATAATGACACCATGGTTCTTTGCCCCCATGTTCGCCTGATGACTATATTATAATGGTGTGCAGAATTTAACACAGAAGGACCCACTTGAACGCGCTTGCCGTTCTGGGTTCCGCTGCGTTTCGTTCTATGAGCATTTAGGGTTCGAAATTGTGATGTGCATCACCTACCGCTCATAGATATGCTTTCCTGCGCGGTCACCACCGACAAAGCTGATAGCCTTGATCTGAGGATGGTCGCAAATGGCGTTGACGGTAGGCACCGAACCGTGGACGACATTCAGAACACCTGCGGGAAGGCCTGGAAGGGAGATAATTAGACGAGTACTTCCCAGGACGAAGGATCTTCATACCAGCACGCTGGCACAACTCTGCGATCATCATGGCCGCTCCTGGGTCGCGCTCCGAAGGCTTCAATACAAGAGTGTTCCCAGTGACTGCAGCCATAGGTATTGTCCACAAGGGAATCATTCTGAAGTTGATATTGGCAACGGTCATTGGATGATAAATCCGAATGTACATACGCAGGGAAATTGAATGGCGCAACACTTGCACAAACACCGAGAGGTACCTTTCGCACCACGGTATCCATATCCTTGCTCACTGATAGCAGGACATTGAGCAAATGCCTCATATCCCGCAAGCTCAGTTCAAGTACCTTCAAGGTGTTCACCAACAAGAGTAGAGGTAATCCCAATGGAAGATTCAACGACCTGAAGGCCGCGGAGAAGATCACCATGGGCATCTGAACAGTTGACAAGCAAGATGAAAGGGGTGACAGGGTGAGAGCCTGAGCAAAACTTGCCAGCAATAGTTTTTCCTTGCTCCAGGACGATGCTATTGGCAATGGCATCCGCATTTTCACGAATCAACTGTTGAAGGCTTAGGACTATATTAAAATATATTTCGGTAATGTGAGGGTTACAGGGCTCACTCGATCACAAACTTTTGACGACTCAATACGCTCGTGCGGCTCCAGGTCTGGAACGCTTGCGAGGCGGCATCCACAGCCTGTTCGAACTCGTGCGCTGTGGTTTGTGGGACGCGTGAGAGCAACGTTTGGGTGGACTACGGAATGGATTAAATGCTGCCGACGGAAGGGAAGTGGATCAACTGACTGGATCAACCACGTCCACCCATTCCGATGCCTTGCTCTCGATGAACTCACCACCGATGAAGTTCTTGGTCGTGCCTCCTGTCGCGCTAGTACCTTTCCACTCGGCGGAAATCTGCTCAGCCATAGGCAGAGCAGCCGCGCTCAAGGCAGCTACAGGAGCAGAAGTGGAGAAGGAGCGGAGACATAGGGACGGCAGACGCGAAAACCTGGCTACCGACATGGTGTGTGGGGAAGGGAGCACGGGAACAAAACCGTTCTTATACCGGGGTACCGGAGCTTACACCAGGTTGAACGATAGCCCAGGCTGGGGTAAGCGAACAGGCGGGGTAACCGCCGTGACAATCTAACCCCCCTGAGTCACACGCGCCCTCCACGTGATTAGTCACAAAGTTTTAGCAACGTTCTGGACATTGTGCGATTTGTTGTCAAGACCATGAACCCGCCGGGCATGCAGCACCAGATGAACGGCTTTCACCAACAAAACACTCCATCATCTAGCTCAAATCCATATCCAGAGTTCTCTCATGGCAGCCAGTCCATCTACAATGGTCCAATGTCAATCCAGCAGTCCCAGCGGCAGCAAACTCCCCAACATCAACATCAGCATCAGCAACAGACAATTCCACAGCACCTCCACGCGATAAACCAGAGCCAGTGGACCCACGAAGTGCGCCAGAATAACCTCCAACACATGCCCCTCCAGCCTCCGCCCCAGAACCAGCCTTTCAACCATTCAGTCTGGAATAATGTCAATTCAATGCACAACCCACCCTTTCCAAATACAATGAGTGGAATGGGTGCGTTCAACATGCCATTTATCCCCCAACAGGTTATACAGGATGCGTTCGCCATGTCCGCTCCTGTAGAGCCGTCCGATGAAAAGGTGCTTCTTCAGGCTCTCGTGGAAAGCCGAAGTCGAAGGGAGACCTACAAGGACGCGTTGAACGCTCTCCACGGCGTGAGTAGCTGAGTTCTCGCCCGTCTCACGCGTCTAAAGCTCACCACACAGAAAAACGGTCACTCCGCCAGTCTGTGGAAAGACTACTATCTGGATCACAAGGATCGTCTCGACGAGACAATCTCCGTCTACCTCAATCCTCCCAAGATCGTTCTGCAGACGATCAAGAAACCGTCCCCGAGTACATACAAGACTGACACATCTCCGGTTTTGCCCCCGCGTCCTCTTCCCAAGCGGCGAACCGAAACACCAGTCGAGCATCGTCCGCCACTCCCATCTGCCGGCCGGCGAAGTACGATAAATAGTCTAACTGCACCTGCTCCCGTTTTCGGTGATCGATTACCTGCTCCCAACGCGGATATAAGGATTCCTGACCCTCCTTCGCGCTCACCAACTCCGCCTACCGTTGTTGTTCCTCATCGGGGAAGGGGGAACAAATATACTCCGCAAGATCGGGATTTCTTCTTAAAGTTCATTGCATGGCGTCTAAAACATGATCCCAGCTTAACGCGGAATGATCTTTGCGCTCTCTTGGCTGAAAAGGCTGGTGGCCACATTGTCTTCTTTGTGTGTTTGCTGGCTCACTTTAGAACATCTACACAGGCTCCTCATCACACTTCACAATCATGGGCGTCTTACTGGTCAAACAAACACGATCTTCCGGACAAAATCCTAGCCGCTGCTAAAGGTGACGATTATCAGTCCAACGGAGAGTCGGAATCCGAGGAAGAGAAGATAACGCCAAGACGAAGGCCAAAATACCGTGACTCAAGTTCTGAAGAAGACGACGAGGAAAACGATGCCGATGATGCTGAAGAGGAATCAAATTATGATGATGAAGATGAAGATGAACCAGTCAAGGTCTTGCCTGAAAGCGATATGGGGCCAAAGGGGGGCCCGTTTACTGATGCTGATTTATATGTTACTGCTAAGTACATGGTATCCTTTCCCGGTTTTGACACAGTTTCCGGGAAGGAGAAATGGCAGCCCTACAGCGAGCGTGTAGGTGTCTTTTTTCTTTCTACTTGTTTTCATTATTCACCATTTTCTTTTTACAACCCAATAGTTCCCTCAACGGTCTGCCAAATCTTGGGCCGAATACTTCCGCCGGAATGAAAAACGTAAGTCGACCGTCTGCGATGCTCTTATGTCATTATTTGACGTTCCGGTTCATCTACCAAAGAGCTTCGAAACCTCGCAAGAAAGATCAAGAAGCAAGAGAACGGGAAACAGGCAGAATTGTCGTCCATTCAATTTCAACGTGCCCGGCCGTCCTGGGCTTCTGCAGACTCCAAGGATCAACACCAGTCGAAGCGCAAACACAGTATAGATGAAGATGCCGATGGTGAGGACGATGATGAAGTCCCGCCGAGTCGTAGCAAACGTGGGCGGGCAGAGACTGGAGAAGCATAGTCCGAAGATGACGGATCCTTGTTTCAGTCGTTCTTTTGAGTTATGACATCCACTTCACAGCAAGGCTACAGGGGATATATGCTACCCTTGAACTCCCTTGAACTCCCCTGAGCCTTTGTACATATCTTGACACTCATACTGGGCGTGTCGCTAATTTCTAGTAACGTAAGATAACCCTATATTCTTGCCACGTGTCGGATTGATCGATAGAAGATGCTAAAATCGCGACCATCTCCTCTTGATTCGCACCGGTCACCATGGATGAAGAATACGATGTATGGTGCTCTCTGTTATTCGTAACAACCTAATGACCTCAAACCTCGCAGGTCATTGTGCTCGGAACCGGCCTCACGGAGTGCATTCTCTCTGGGTTGCTGTCCGTGGAAGGAAAGAAAGTCCTCCACATGGATCGTAATGACTACTACGGTGGTGACAGCGCGAGTCTGAACCTGACACAGGTAGGTTATCTCAGCTATACCAACAAGACGACTTGACTCAGCCCCTCAGTAGCTGTACCGCAAGTTCCGTCCAGACCAAACACATCCTGCCGAACTTGGTCGCGACCGCGACTATGCCGTCGACCTCATTCCGAAATTCATCATTGCCTCGGGGGAGCTCACGAAAATTCTCGTCCACACTGACGTGACACGTTATCTGGAATTTAAGCAGATTGCTGGTAGCTTCGTATACCGTGACGGGAGGATCTCGAAGGTCCCCAGCACTGAAATGGAGGCTGTCAGGAGTCCTCTCATGGGTCTTTTCGAGAAGAGGAGAGCAAAGAAGTTCTTTGAGTTCCTGCAGGTGTGGAAAGATGGTGATCCTACTACTCATCAAGGTCTGTCTTTCATTGCCGCATAACCGACTGCTCTGATCATGGTCAACGGCAACGCAGGCATTGACCTTGATAGGGATAGCATGAAGACTGTTTACGAAAAATTCGGTTTGGAGCCCGGTACTCAGGATTTCATTGGCCACGCCATGGCTCTTTACTTGGATGACGAGTAAGCGGACATTCGTAACTCAGAGATAATTGTTGTTCAGTTCTTTTATCGCCAGCTATATCACGAAGCCTGCCCGCCCAACGTACGATCGCATCATCTTATATACCTCATCGATGGCGCGTTACGGGAAGTCCCCATACATCTACCCACTCTATGGCCTTGGCGAACTTCCCCAGTCGTTCGCCCGCCTAAGTGCCATATATGGTGGCACGTACATGCTCGACAAACCGATTCATGCGATCGTGACTGATCCAGACGGAAAGTTTGTTGGTGTCACCAGTGGCGGCGAGACTGTCAAGGCGAAACAAGTCATTGGAGATCCCAGCTACTTTGGTGCCGGTGATGCTTCGGGCGATGGGAAGATCAGGGTTGTTGAGGAGCACAAGGTCGTCCGCGCCATTTGCTTCCTGAAGCATCCCATTCCTGGGACAGATGACAGCGACAGCTTGCAAATCATCATCCCCCAGAACCAAGTTGGCAGACGGAACGGTACGTCTGAGACCCACAGTCCCTATGGTTATCGGCTGATTCATTGCAGATATCTACATTGCCATGGTCTCATCGACTCACAATGTATGCGCCAAGGACATTTATGTCGCGATCGTAAGTACGATCGTCGAGACTGATAAGCCTGAGCTGGAGATTACCCCCGGTCTCAATCTTCTAGGTCCGATTCATGAAAAGTGAGTAATGAGATCTTTTTCCTACTGCTCCATCTCATGCAATCCTCAGGTTTGTCTCTATCTCTCCTCTCTACACGCCGACTTCTTCGGGCGAGTCGGACAACATTTTCATCACCCGCTCCTATGATGCAACTTCGCATTTTGAGACTGTCGTTGAGGATGTCCAGGATGTCTGGAAACGTGTTGTGGGGTCAGACTTGGTGCTCAAGAAACGAGAGGTTGAAGTTCAAGAATAATTCAATCATACACACCTCCATCGGCTCATTTTTGTCCTTGTACCAGTTATCGCATACAATGTAGTTTTTTCATTCAGGATCACCAATTACAGTTTTGATTTCTCCTCGATTATCTCTTAATGGTCGTTAGAATATTAGAAAGAGAACAACCCAGTGTTGTGAGTGTTCAAAAAAATGAGCTCATATCAAACTCTGGTACTTTTACATCCTGTTTCGCAGATTTCATCAGGTTGCCCAGCCCAACTTTTCGAGCAAACAAGTCCTCATCATCCGGAATCTGCTCCTCCAATATCGTCGATATCCCCTTTGGCGGCCGCTCGGGAGATGCGGATCTTGTGGGTGGCTGGGAAGGAAGCTGCATGTCGATCATGATCGAGGATCTTCGGCGACTTGAAAGATCAAACTTGGATCGGCGCGAAGTCGGAGGAGGGAGGTCGTTCAACAGGTCATGGATCACCACCGACGGTCGATCAAATGACCAGGATCTGACGAGATCCAGAGCGAGCACATGGCATCCTGCAAATAATCTATAAGCAAAAGCGGTAGCAGTAACCATGAAAAGAATACACCCACCCATTCGACAAAAAACTCGAGACATTTGAAGGACGAAATTAAACTCTGAACGTCCCGATATCTCACTAGTTCCCTTGGCTGTCTGCAAAGTTTTGGAGCGAAGCTGAGAAAATAGAAGAGCAAGACTGGGATCGTCATAGTGAGGTTCGCCAATCTCCTCCACTTGAATGTTCGTCGCCGTTGCAATGTCTTGCAGGGGCGTCTAAAATTCGTCTTTAAAAAATTCATATCGAGTAGATAAACATATGGCATACCAGCAAAATCCTCACGGCCATGTCTCGTCGATTGAGCAACCAGAATGCCCAACTGCCAAGCCATCTGTTACCGTCCTTGAACGCAATAGGTAGGACCGTGTTGGTCAAGATACTCAGTAAAACAGGACCTTCGTTGCTTTGCTCCACGACACGCGCTAGTGCAACCGCTAGCTGAAAGTCTCCCAATTGCTTGACGCAAACATTAACAGCATCTTTCAATGAGCCACCTAAAAGGAAAAATGCAGCAGCATACTCTATTGTGAAGATTTTAGCATCAATAAAATCATACATCACCACGATGTGAAATATCTACCAAAGCGTCGTTTGCTAAGTAATGCAAATGCATTCTTCAGTGCGGCCGTCCGCCACCGCGCTTCGCTGAAGTCATTTGACAGGAAATGAAGCATGAGCGTCTGCTCTTTATGCCATGCTGCCTGCCTCCAAAGCCCATGTACAAGCTTCACCTTTCCGAGCGCGAAGTAGTACAGTGAGCAGGCAGTTGGGTCTCGGTTATCGCCCGACATGTACTCGTGTCGCGCAATAAGTTCCATCTGTGCTTTCTATATAAGCCAAACAATTAGGTTATACAATCCATTGAATATCCAGACGTGAAACGGACCAGAGTTTCAATAGAAGTCAACCAAATGGGAACACCCAATGCCCGGGCGTCAGACCACCCTAGTTTTCCGTTACATGCTGTTGTTGACGCGCTCAAAAGAAGTTCTTGACTCTCGCTGTGGAAGGCCCAGATCATATCACGGTAACGAATACGTTCTCTCCTTCCAGACTTTTGCGGAAGGGCTCCCTTTGACTCTGGACTGCTGGGTGCAGAGACACGTCGGTTGAGAATGTAGAAAGAACGCATTGATATCAGATATCGGAGGCCATTGGCATCCAGTGCCCGACGCTGCTCGTCAATCTACAGGTGACAATGTTAGGAGACCCAATAGATGAAGACACCCATAGACTTGCCTCAAGCGTCGTTTGTATGAGGGTTAGCAGATGAGCTTGCTCATTGGGTGTCAGGTGTGGAAGGGGACGTGCTTCGAGAGCTTCAATTAGACGAGTGACTAGTGGTCGAGAGAAACCGTCTTCATCGGATCTACCGAATATCACGTCAACTACTTACATGAAATAGTGTAGGAATAAAGTACATACTCATCCTTCTGCTCGGGACCGTTGAAGAGCATTTTGTAACGCTTTCTGTGAACAGAAGACTAGACATCCGAAAGCGTTAGATCTGAAGGTATGACTTCCAGGAATATACTGACAGATGCAATGCTCTGATCCTTCCTAAGGAATCTCTCCACAGGTAAAGAGGTCCACCCGATCCTGCTCCCATCGGAACCACTTCTGGCAATATCCTTAGACAGGTTGACGATGATCTCTTTGACCAATTCGACCTTATCTGGACAGTGAAGAAGCCTCAGCTTCACCGCTAGCAATAAGCTTAAGAAGGAGCCCACCCCATAGCAGACATTGGAGCAACATCTGCGGATGATAGTCATCCAGAGGTCCATTATGTCTCGCAACGTACTCGAAAAGAGTTTCTTTGCCGGAGGAACGTGATGGGGCGCCATAGAGCAGCATTTGGTGTCCGGCTCCGAGAAGAAGGGACCCGTCGACGAGCCAGATAGAGTCCTTGATTTGATATGGGATAAAGCTATGGAGAATAAAGGTATGAAGGGACATTAGATGTATGATAATAGCGCAACCTACTTTCCTATATCAACCGTGGTGCATGTTGCCCATCCAGGACCTTCATCAAAATAGGTCATCCGCTGTTGACAAACTAGTTCGACACGGTGCAGAAAGCCCACTGCTAGAATGGACTGAATATCTGGAGTAGAGGTCCAATCCAAGTCTTCGATTCGTTCCCTGGTCCGATTGTCAGAGCATATACACTCAAATACAGAATTTCAGACCTATATACCCGGCGGAATTCCATTCCCGTGGCAAATTCAGATTCTTGTGAGTCCCATATCGTTAACTCGTCACCATCGGCTCCAGGGACGACTGCAGAGGATGAAATGTATCAGCATACCATGACCTGAAAGAAAGAAACTTAGAACTCCCTCAAAGCAGTCTTCTTGGCAGAGCTGCAGCTTGCCATCCTGATCCCGGTCCGCCCTGTTCTCACCGTCCCTGTACATCTCCACCTAGAGGCCGTGCTTCCTTCAGGCACCCAAAATGCCAGCTCTCCTTCTTCAGAAACGCTGAGCAGCACGTCGTGCTGTATCCATTTATTGCCTAGTCCCCATGCCATTGGGTCGACAGGAAGAATCATGTAAGGGGGTTCCTCCAGCGGTAATTTACTTTGCGAACGGAGTACCAGACTCGGGGATGGGTCATGGCTTGCATGGACATGCACGATTGAGAAGTCGGGGGTTATTCCAAAGATGGACTCATTCCCACCCTGAGAGGGCATAGCAATAAGATAGGTAATTGGGGGGAGTGAGAGACATTGGTAAGGGGTCGCATGCAACTTCAGGACACTTTCTGATGTTGAATATGTGGCAACAGACCGCCCTTTACGAAACTATCAACGAGGCTCATGCCTAGGTGAAATTGGTCTCACCTCCTTGTAGAATAATAACATGGTCTGCGGATTTCCATGTGGTAGACCGAACAAGTCTCGCTCCGTGCTCAACAACTCTCCAGGTTTCGCCCCCTCCACTTACACGTAGAACACCGGCGCCCCTGCCTTCTGGAGTTCTCACGAAACGCACAATCTCGGATTCCTCTGCCGGAATGCGCTCTATTGCTTTGGCCGTCAAATGAAGCCCTTCTGACTGTGCGTCGAAGAATGTCATGGGAGAGAGATCGAATACCGCCAAAGGTGACGAGATTGCAAGGGTAACCATGCTTGGATCAGAATTAGGATGGACCGAGAGGTACGCTGGTGGGCCAGGTAATGTCATGGGGAGTAGTTGCTGCAGTGTAAACTGTTTGAGAAGTGTCGGGGGACGTCTATCTATGTTCTGAGAAGTGGGTTAACAGAGTCATACGGCGGAAAAAATGCAGAACTGACAGCAACAGCAGTAACGACAACAGAACCGTCGCTAAGTACACGCAGAAAGAGATCCCAACCTTCATCTTTTATCTCTTTTATTCTTCTGCCCCGCGCATCGTCTTGCTCCGAGTGCTGTTTTAAAATGTGGGTGAGTGCATTGCCGATGACCTCTCGATCGAGCCAAAATGCTGCAGATGAAGTTGATGTCCGGTAATTGGAAGCTACGGAGAAGGGCAGTGAGGTGAAAAGATCCAGAGACGCATGTAACTGTAGATGTTGGGGAGAATCCAGGACAGGTATGAATATTCGTATAGTGGAGTCGTTCGTGGCCGTGTATAGGATTAAATCGTCACTAGAGATGGACTGAGGCCAAGCTTCTGGAAGTGTTGAAAGACTCACCGACTAGCTGCCTGTGAATGTCGCCATGAGAAATTAGAAATCGGCCGTGGGTGGGGGATAATTTGTGTTTGACGGCCGGATGTCGTAGAGTACAATCTAACAGCGTCATCATGCTTTGAGAAGAGATGTAGGGTCATTACACAGGAACACAAAGACTCCCAGTGAATAATATGAGACGCACAATAGTCGTAGTAGCAATGTACATTAAGGAAGGAGCAAAACGGATTACGGATGGGGCAACGGCTCTGAGAGAGATGTTAGTAAAACAAACTTCATTGGTGGATGTGAAATGATCGCGTACGCAACGCTCCATTTTTGGGACCACGTAGGAAGATCGTTCTCAAGAATTAAAGTGTACACAGAAAGGCCAATCTGTGTGCCGACAGCAAGGAGACCTGAACGGTATGAGGGTGGCAAACATCGGGTGAAACATGGGCTAGATACCAGATTTGCTATCAACTGAAGTGATATTGTGATTCTCTGGAAGTGAAAGGGTGGATTGTATGCGCCAGGCATCTTGTTGTACGCCAGAAAGTGACCATGCAGCGATGCGAGAATCTAGTGCAGCAACTATCTAGGAACGGAGATACGTTCAGCAGCACACAAGAAACGCACGAGATGTGCGTACCAGCTTCATCCCAGCATCAACAGCAACACATGATATTCTTCCTCGATGAATTGCACCTGGAAAGGCTTCTGAGAACGCGAGAACACGACGAAGCGACAGTGAGGACGCATTGACGATGATCACCGCCTCGGCGGAGGGATACAGCTGGAAACACGATCGGTATATACAGCGGATATAGAAGATATAAATGAGACTTACTAGGAGAGACTCGTCTGGAAGGGAGAGATGGCAAAGGCCGGCTGGAGGATAGGCAGCATAGGCCTCGCATAGACGAAGCATCGAGGGGAGAATGCAGGAGGTAGGTCGATCACGTTACTCGGACCGACGACATTACCGTTACGCGCGGTAAACGCACGCCAGTCCCCGGCGTCTCTCATACCACCATGCGTCTCTGGCTCCCAGTTGCCCTCATCGCCGCCGTGCTCGTTCCGCCAGCTACCCCGGCGCTGCAGCACCCGTTGTCAACCACTCTTTCCACCACACTTGTCGATGTTCTCTCCGCCGAACCGAACTACACCTCTCTTCTTCGTCTCCTACAACGTGCACGGCTAATTCCCACCCTCAACAGACTCAATGGCAGCACTCTCTTTGCCCCCACAAATGATGCTATCAAGCACCATCTCAAATCAAATCATATGTGGCACAGTGTATTACATGACGAACAGCTGGTGCTGAACGACAATGTCCAAGAGCAGCTGCGGCAACAGCTATTCTATCATCTCCTGAACTACTCCATCTCCACTCTGCCTGAAAAGAATAAACCAGAAATGTACAGGACTCTTCACTACCCTCGAACTCCCCTCGAACCACCCTCACGAGAACCTCCACCTTCTCCGCCTTGGATGCCTGTACCTGGTGGAACCCTCGGGGGTGAGCCTCAGCGACTCCGTGCCTCAGCTAGGGATAATTCCTCATGGGTCGGTGTTGATGCGTTCGGGAATGGTGGTGGTAGGGTTCTCAACCGAAGCGACGCTGGAAACGGTATTGTGTATGGAATATCCAAGGTCCTTGAGACACCTCCCGACCTAGGTTTGTGTCGATCAATGTCCTTCCAATCACTGAATTTAAAAATAGCTCTACAGCTCGTGTCGTGTCGAGTCAACCTTCTGTCTCTTACTTCCACAAACTCCTCACCCCAGAAATTGCAAGGACTCTCAATTCCACCACAGAACTTACACTTTTTCTTCCTGTCGATTCTGCTTGGGACGCCTTGGACCCATACGAGAGGCTCTATCTAGAAAGCGAGTATGCGATCGATGATCTCTATCGTATCTTGAACATGCACGCCGTTGTCGAGAAGGGTGTAAGGTATTCAGATTCATTTGGGTCTGCAAGTAATCGTGAGTGCTCTGTTTGCAAGATTTTGATGTCATCGTTGTAATGGAGTCTGAGTTCAGTTACAACCATTGATGGCAAGACTCTGGAAATCGTTGTTTCGGAGAAAGGCACCAAAGTCTCTACAACGAACCTCATTCAGCCCGATGTATATGCATCTAATGGTGTTCTCCACCTCGTGGATTCACTGCTTGTTCCACCGGGAGCGCTTCAGCTGACTCCGGAGAAATATCTCCTCGCTCTGAATTGCACGACATTCGTCTCTCTGTTGCACTCCGTCGACCTAACCTCCTTGATCAACGACACTGAAGCTAAATACACTATTCTTGCTCCTTCGGACGATGTACTATCCGTATTTGGAGACGGAGAACTCCCAGAGAGAGGAAGCGATGAGCTGAGGAAGCTTCTACAGTATCATTTCTTACCGGGAAGGTGGACACCCAAGAAGCTGGAGGACGGGATGTTGCTGGAGACAGCGTTGGAAGAGGAAGGTCTTGATGGAGGGAGGCAAGTTTTAAGTGTCGAGGTGAGTTCAGATGCCAAGAAGATTGTCGACAAATCTATCCGATTCGGCGGTGCTGGAATCATCGGTTCTCCAAGTGAGTTGGCGAATGGTTGCAGTTGTCCTATTCAGCTGATAGCATACTTTAGTTGAAGTCAACAGCACCCTGGTATACTTTGTGTCGCGGCCCCTTGTACCACCTCTTGACTCCCTGCAGACGGCCCTGCCGCGTCTCGATCTTTCCTCTTTCCTAGCAGCCGTCTTCTCGACGTCTCAGGCAGAAACCTTGAGAACAACCCCTCGCACCACCCTTCTCATCCCTCACAACTCGGCCTTCAAACGTCTTGGTATGCTGGTCAGTGCTCATCTCCTTGGGGCATCGTCGAAACAGGATTTGGAAAAGGTACTGCTGCACCATGCCGTAAACACCGTCGAATATTCGCGATCGTTCAAGAACGGCTCACAGCATACATTTGCCACGCTTGAAGGTAGCGACCTTCAGTTTGAACGGACGAAGAATGGTAGCATATATGTCAACCCGAGTGGTGGATGGGCGGGAATGCGGTCTGAACTATACCCAAAAGATCTACTTACCCGAACTGGTGTCGTCCACGAGGTCTCGGACATTTTTATCCCAAGATCAGTCAGCTTAACGATTGGAAAGCTCGTCAAAGCTTCACAGGGCAGTACGATGGCTTCGATGGCTACCAAAGCAGGTTTCGAATGGGTGCTAAATGGAACTGCACCTCCTGAAGGCTCTCCGTGGGCTGATGAAGGGCTGCCAGGTGCCGGCTGGACTCTGTTATGCCCGACAGACAATGCTTTCAAGGACTTGAATCTAACTCAACTCTACGCTGACCTGGACGGGCTTCGCACAATTGTTGCGCAGCATCTCATACCCTCCCCTAATTCCCAAGACAACTCGTTTGTCTTCGACGATGACGCGCTCTATAACAATCGCCCCTTGCCCTTCGACGAGTCCCTGACCTACGCCACGTTGCGCTCTCCTAACTCCGCATACGGAGACCTTATATTCCGCTGGCGTGAAGATGAAGGCACGAAGGGGTACGTCGTCGGAATCAAGGGCGCACGCGGTACAGATGGAAGCGGTGATTGGGCCAGAGTCCTGTCCTGGGGCCGATCCACAACAGCCGGTGGGGGTGGGGTTATCCAGATCGATCGCCTTCTTGTTCCGTACTACCCGCCATGGTGGATAGCGTATGGTGCCCCAGCTGGTGTTGGATTCACAGGATGCCTTCTTATTTGCTTGTTTTTCTATGGAGTGCGGATTGTGTGGAGACGAGACACGACGGAAGCTACTTACGAACCTGTGGGCGGGTTCGGACGGGACGATGAACCGTAGAGCTCTAATAAGTACGGATCCGTGGAACCCTGATAGCTGCAGTGATAAGGCTACTTCCTTATGTTATGGGTGGTTAATAATGTATTTTGGAGTATATTCCGACGTAGTAAATGTGCCTGTAAATTATGCTGCGCCTACAGAACATAAACACAATGGAAAACAACTATCATATATCATGAGGAGAAGAGTGCTGCATCCAGGCATTGTCAATGAATTGTTAGTCTCCAGTGCAATTTCTATGAATGATAGATTACAGTCGATCTATCTTATATACTGCATGAAATGATGCAAGATCAGTGTACCTGCCCGCGTCAACTGGAACAGCATTTTGAATAAGCCTAGCCCCCGCACTAATACAATTCTTTACGAAGGGGCTATCTGAAGCTACAGTGTTAAAGTGTGAAAAAGAGAGCTCAGATCCAGAGATCCGGAGAATCTGACATCGGAACGTGAGATTGATAGCACGTGAATTTTACCCCTCATCCCGGACGGATCGATTCCTGTTCTCCGCTTCCTTATCGACACTACAATGGTTTGGAGCATACTATTCGCGTTGTAGACACGATGCTGACACGGTATCTTGTAGAGCAGCGAGGCCCCCGCAGTAGAAGAGATACGAGCAGATGAAGTGCGCGGCACTGCGGTAGATTCCGCCAAGTCTTTTATTGCGGGAGGTTTTGGAGGCGTTGCTGCTGTGCTCGTCGGTCAGTGTTGTAACTCTTCGGCATAATGGCCAATCAACTGACAGAATTATGCTCTTCCCCTAGGTCAGCCGTTTGATTTGGCGAAGACTAGGCTCCAAACTGCTCAACCTGGCGTGTACACTGGCGGTATCGATGTTGTGAAGAAGACTCTAGCTCGGGATGGAATCGCTGGGTGCGTGTATAAGTGATAGTCTTCCCACATATGCTGAAACAGTCATGCAAGCTTATATCGTGGTATGGTTCCTCCATTACTCGGTGTCACGCCGATATTCGCCGTCTCCTTTTGGGTAATACGTCTCTACATCTTGAAAATAATGGCATTCAAATTACTTTTAGGCATACGATACTTCCAAAAAACTTATCTTTGCTTTGACGCCCAACCGGACCAGCGAGTCGCTGTCAATAGTGGAATTGGCAGCGGCTGGATTTCTATCGGCTGTTCCGACGACGCTCGTCACAGCCCCCGTCGAAAGAGCCAAAGTCTTGCTCCAGGTAAGTGATACTTTAATTCGCATCTTTTCCTACTTATCTTAATCTGTTCATATAGGTACAAGGGCAAGGTGGAGGCTCTGAGAAGTACAAGGGTGTGTTTGATGTGATAAAACATCTGTACAGAGAAGGTGGATTAAGAAGCATTTTTCGTGGAACGGGAGTTACGCTGGCTCGGGATGGCCCAGGAAGTGCTGCGTATGTCTCCCGTGATTCGAGCTTACAGCAATGCATTGACCCTGCTGCTAAGGTACTTCGTTGCGTACGAAGTGACTAAGAAGGCACTTACACCCGCAGGTTCATCCCCCTCTGAATTAAACCTTGGTGCCATCGTACTTGCTGGAGGAACAGCGGGCGTTGCTATGTGGGCGTTTGCAATTCCTCCCGATGTAAGACTAGATCATTCCTATGCACGTCAGGAACTTCTAATAGTATTTTCTCTAGGTATTGAAATCTAGAATTCAATCTGCAAAAACAGGAACATATTCTGGTATACTTGACTGCGCACGTAAAACAATAGCCCAGGATGGAGTTCGTGCGTTATGGAGAGGATTCGGTCCAGCTATGGCAAGGGTGCGTTACCTCGATGCCTTTTCACTGAATGTACGTGTTGAAGTGTAAAACCTGTAGGCATTCCCAGCAAACGCTGCTACTTTCGTGAGTCGTCTGTCAAACGGTTTGTCACGGCGTTGCTGACATTACCCTATCAGCTTGGTGTTGAGGCATCGAGAAATCTCATGGATAAATTGTTTTAATACAGCACGAGACAAGATTCCAAGTTGTCTGCTTTTGTAGTACCCTTCGCCATATGATATGGATTTATTTATCTACTCTATCCACTACCGTGCGGAAGTTAGAATCAAATTGATGATAAATATTGTGTGACGGAAAATCATCCGTTTGCTGCTGATTTGAGTGCAAAATGAGCTCGCTTCGACAGAATTTTCCTTGATGTCCTTTTGAGCCTGAATATTTGCACAGAACAAATATTTCTCCACCTGTGGGTCAACCCAACATCAATTTGACATCAAATTGTCGAGGGCCGGCCAAGAAAGTATAGACTCGAACCAGTCCCTATTTGAAGTTGCGGAACTTGATGACAGTCGATCAATGCTACCGCAAAATAGGGACTGGAACATAATGTGCCGTTTTAGGACAGTCGGATTTCAGCCACAGGTTGTTTCGACTTAGAAAGATTTCGACATTTTCCAAAAATAAAAACTTCCTAATATACAAATCTGAGGAGACAGTCATGTTAAGATTGCAATTCTGAGAACAAACATATAAATATCTCGGTAACAGAGTTCAGGTGTACTGGAGAAAACCTCAAATTACAGCTATGGCATACCCCTCTTTCACCAGCGACCATGATCAACATGCCTTTCAAAGCAACTGTCTCAATTGATGCAGAAAGGCTCAGGCATACCGCGAGATGACTCTGCGAGACTTTTGGGATCATCTAGTCTCTGAGACTATCAAGAGCAAGTGGGGAAGAACATGCTGCAAGGGCTTGACACAGTTCTGGACATCCCCACTGGTGCCGGGAAGACTCTAGCATTCTGGCTCATTCTATTCTATCACTGGAGCCCTGGAAATATGGAGAGAGACTGCCAGAAGATCATTCTTGTTGTTGGACCCCTCACTACATAGCCTCATGAACTCACAGGTGACTCATCCTTGCATGCACATGGCAGAATGAGCAGACAGGAACTGATGAGGCTTAACACATAGGCAGCCCTGTTAAATGCGAAAGGCATTCCTGCGGTTGCCATAACGTCAGAGAGCGGTGACCACGAGGCGCTATTATTGAAAGTTATAGTCTTGATTCATACCGTCTAATCGAGAGACATTACTCATTTAACATGCCGGGACGCGTTGTATCATAGGGACTTGGTTTGAATGAGTATCGCATCGGGATTGTGGGTCCCGAAACCCTGCGTAGTCCTGAGTTTCACGAGCAGGTGCTCTCTGCAAAGCCGTTTCAGGATAACATAATTTGCTTTGTTATAGATGAG